>OX465585.1:24936175-25216941 GCA_950022655.1 Alentia gelatinosa | reverse complement strand
ACAAAAATATCGCTCTAAAAGAATTAAAAACCGACGAGACAATTGTGATAAAACCCGCCGATAAAGGGGGAGCAATAGTGATAATGAACAAAGAAGATTATGTAAAAGAAGGCCTCCGCCAATTAAATAACAAGGAACATTATCGTCAGACAATAGTAGACCACACCGTGTATATAACGAAACAACTCAACAAAAGACTCCAAGAACTAGAAAATTGTGGAGAATTACCACATGGGGCTGCAGCTAAATTAATACCAAAAAATATAAGAACATCACCATTTTACATGCTTCCAAAAATCCACAAAACCAACAACCCGGGAAGACCAATGGTATCCGGAATTGATTGTCCCACAGACATCATCAGTCAAACACTCGATAATGTTCTCAATCCCCTGGTAAAGAAATCAAAAAGCTACATAAAAGATACCAAACATTTCCTAAACATAATTAAGGAAATCAACCACCTACATGATGATGAATTCTTACTCACAATAGACGTAAGTTCTCTATACACCTCTATACCACATGCTGAAGGCATTGAAGCCTGTCGTGAGGCATACCTCCAGCACCCAAACCCACCATTCACAGTGAATACTATTGCAGAAATGCTAAGCATGGTCCTAAAAAACAATTGCTTCATGTTTGATGGAAAGTACTATTTACAAACTCAAGGAACGGCCATGGGAACAAAAGTAGCACCAACCTATGCAAACATATTTATGAGAAAATTAGAAGAAAAAATGGAGGAACAACTAGAACTAAAACCAAGAATATGGAAAAGATTTATAGACGATATATTTGCGATATTTAGATGCTCCGAAGATGAACTTCAAGCCTACCTAAGAGAAATAAACGAATTTCATCCCACCATAAAATTCACATACGAAATCAGCTGTGAAAAGGTGAATTACCTAGACACAACAGTATATAAGGACAAAAACAACAACTTACAAACCACCGTATATAAGAAACCGACCGATGCCGACCTATACTTAGAATACACATCGCACCACCCAAGACACCAAAAAGATTCAATATGCTATAGCCTAGCTATAAGGTATCGAATGATATGCAGCGAAATTATGGAATTTGAAATCAATGCGGCTAAACTGCTCCGGAGACTAACCTTAAGAGGCCACCCACACCATCGACTCAAACAGCAAATAGAAAAAGCGAGACAAGCCTCGAGAACCAGCCTACTAAACCCAGCACAAACCCAACCGCCTAAGAAAATTATACCATTCATTTTACAATACAACCCGTATAACACATACGATCTACTACAAACAAGGAAAGATACAGAAAAATTCAGAGAAAATAAAATCATAGTCGCCTACCGCAGAGCACCCAATCTAAGAGACATCCTCACAACGTCAACCTTCCCTCCCCCCCCCGCCTACTTCGGGCAGCCACCCCTGCCGGGAAGAAAAGTGCGGAATTTGCAAACACATTTACATAACGAAAGAAATCGAAATTAACGGGAAAAAATTCAGGATAAGAGGAACTATTACTTGTCAAACGAAAAGTGTAGTCTATGGAATACTATGCCCGATTTGCAAGAAAATCTACATCGGTGAAACAGGCCGAAGCCTACAACAAAGAATAAAAGAGCATCTCAATTACATAAGAATACGAGATAAGAACTCACCAGTCTACTTACATTACAAGGACCACGATGTGGAAGGAAACATGTTAATCGCCCTAGGACTGGACAATACAGCTAAATCCAAAACGGCGAGGATAAAATTGGAGGAGGCCTGGATAAGAATTACTGCTAACATGCATCAATGCGGACTTAACCGCAAACTCTAAAAATAGAATGCGCATGCGCAACATTTTGGCGCCAACGCATAGCAACCCCCCTAACAACGTCACAGAAACAACCTATAAATAGAGAAGCCAGACAACCCTACGTCATTCCGCTCGCGACAGTGACGGAGTCAAAACCAACGGAAAAAAACATCAAAAGAAGACAAAAACGGCGTAAGAAAAAACGTCTAAAAAACGTCCAACTAATGTCATAAAGAAAATCTAAACGAAGAAAAATGGACAGCGTAATTAGGTGCACGGAATGCCATGAATGGATTCCAAGTGCCACTAAAAGCATGTTAAATCACATGAAAAAAATGCACAACAGCCCACCTATCAAATGTAAGTACAAATGCTACCTATGTAATTCGATATTTACAAGATGTAATAACCTACGCAGACATGAACTCAAACAACATGGTTAATCAATAGCAAATAGATATAAATCGTTAGTTTTAACGAAAGAAAACGAAAAAAGTGACAAAAAACCATCAAAACACGCAAAAAACGCCGAACATAGAAGGTCGATTTTGAAATCCAAAATAACACCCGATAATGTAAGATACAAACTAATTCTGAATAAACATCCTGTATTCCAGCTAAAATCGCACCAAAAGATGGCGGAATTCAGAGAAAAAATCAAACAACGAAGATCACCGCATATAAGTGCTCCAACCCAGAGAAGTTAGCAGAGATAGCGAAAAAATTCAAAACAAACCCTCCACCAAAACAACGATCCATAATAGACATCAAGGGTGAAATACTCGGGGATCCAACCCAACGCAAACGAACGAAACCCACCTTACCGCTGAATCGAATACTTAAAAATCGCCTGCAGAAAGAAGAAATGACAACAAAAAGCAAAAGAAAAACACTATTGACATGGTGAAGGACGAAACATCAGAAATGAAAAATGAAAACAACAAACCAGATATGATCGACACTATATTAAACACTAAACCATCTATGCCAACATATGATGAAATTCTAGATGTAGATCTACTTGTATCTGATGATGAATTCTCAGAAGAAGAGAGAGAACAAAATCCAAAACCAGATATGGAGGTAGAAGAATCCAAGAAAGAAAACGAAGAAATCGACAACCATAGCCAAAAATGTGAAGAGGAAACGATGGTGATTGACACTACTACCCCAGAGAATGGAGATACAATAGAAAAAACACAGGAAGAAAAAAACACAATTACCCGACCCTCTCTGAAAATAACCATACCAAACAAGCTGAAACGAGACGACCATACTGACCGGAGAAATCAAGAAAAAAACTACGAAAATAGACCTAACCACCAGAAAGAAAACGAAGATACACAAGATAGGAAAAGAAAACGCGAAAATGAAGAAAAAGAACCCATTAGACCCCCGACACGAAGCCAATTATACAAAGGACCGAACCAGATCTCAGCCGTACCTCTATTAATAGACATGTATCACATAATCAAACGTATAAATCAACCTATGGGATGGGCTATGGAAGATGAATTCCACCGCCAAGGAATCTTCAAATAAACAAAGTACAATGACTGTATAACGTATACATATATAACAATGCACTATGATGCAATAACATACCCGAAAGTACATTACGGGGAATATTGATACATGTATATAAATAATTTTTTTTACCAGTTATATTACTGATAATACCGATTGTCTGTTGAATTTTACATTAAATGCTCATAATAAAAATCGAATTCCAATGAAAAGAGGTTAATAATATGATATAAAAGATATTGTAATAATACAACATGTTATACATAAATAATGGACCAGACAACTTTTATTAACTTATCAACTATGTATATTAAAACTGCCTACCAAAGTGCTCTAAAAATGTACATTAGTACCTAAAAAAGTACATGATTCACACCTGAAGAAGGCTATCAATAAGCCGAAACGTTGTGTCAAACCATAATCCATCAATTATTTATAAATTTAAAAATAAAAAATCAACTGTATATAAATCTGGTGTCTGTTGGTTATGTGAGTAGACTACTAGAAAAAGTTATGAACCATTTTGACTTCTGTTTGTGTGTAAATATGATGAATAAAATATCTTCTCATACACCTTCTGCCTCCCCCCCCCCCCCCCTCCCATTATGAGATTTGGCAAAAATACATGAATAGCACATCAAATATACATTTCACCTTAATAATGACACATTCTAGGGTGTAAGCAACTGTCAGTGCCACATATGGAGATGGTAAATGTTACACTTATGCTAAATGTAAATCAATATTGAGTAAACATGTGTTTGAGTATGCCAATTTCACTGAAAATCCCCCCCACTTTTAACAAATACTTGAATATCTCGTAAATATAGAATCCACCTAGAAAATTCCACTTCCTAGCACCTACTGTTTTTTATTCTCTTTCAAATGAGGCATGTTATATTATGATTGAACCAGTTTAAGGGGTAGAAATATGTGCATAAAGGAGTTCTTAAAAATGGACCTGTGACTACAGAAGTCCCCCCCCCCAAAACTGAATTCACTATTTTTTTTAAATCCATACCAAAATACTAAATATCAAAACTGTAAGGCATTGTACCACCATAAAACCTTCTGTCCAAAACAGAAATTATATTCCTATCTGTACTTAGTTAGCTATAAAAGGCAAAAATGTGGTCAGGTCACTTAGTGACTCTACAAGCAGTTGTACTACAGTAGGCTATAGCCATAACCTAAAGACCAACCGTCCACCTGCTAATAAGTAATACGGGTAGGAGCATAAAACCTCCACTGCAGCCGACGCTACCTTGAATTAGACCAGAATTAGATCTGATACCAACCTGTTTCCATGTTCTCAACGTAGCAACCATAACTAGTTTAGCAACAACTTCAAGTTTGTGGCACTAATGTCAAGTTTGTTCTCTATTTGCTTCGTAATTGCCTCTGCTTGCCTATATTTTGGTTTTACTTGCCAGTGTAATAGTTCTTCAGTTAGTTTGTTCACTCCTCTACTTAAGAACACGTCAATTAGGCCTACCGGCTGTTCGAGGATACCTAGCGTTTATCTGTTGCAGCCCGCTCTTCACTTCTTGCAAGGTCAGCCCCAGATTAGAACTAAAGTTGAACATTGACCATCTCTTTAAGCCCTTTCCACAGGAGTGCGTCAAGATTAGGCCTTGAAATTTTGTCATTGCCCACTTCTTTAGTTTACTATGTATCCTTCAGAAATTCACTACGTAGATTGGCCAAAATCACTCCCAAATCAATCACATCGTTTTGGCAGTTGGCCTTCGTGTCTAAGCTGGTTCCCTTTATATCCCCTAGGATCCAACCACAGGTGATTCTGAATATAATGATAATTGTGCTTGGGGATGGCTAACCATTTCATATGCCTATCCCTGCCGATCACCATAAGGGTGGGAGTAGCGTGCAGTAATTGTTGTAATCGGGCGAGGACAATCACTGTGAGCTGCTGCTTCATTCTGACTGGAGTGATAGAACTTCATGTGCAACGCAACTGCTTAATTCTAGGTGATCTGTGGGTTGTATCATAACGCTTTATAAGGATGATTTTTATTAAACTTTTGTTTCTTTGTTATGAATTTGAATTGGATACTTGTTTACAGATTAATGTAGAAAGAATGGATTGGCATAGAAACATTCAGACTGAAAAGGTCGTACCACGCTCTACTGATATGTTGGACTTATCTATTCAGTGAACATGGAAGAAGATGAAAAGCATGTCAGTGGTGTGGGGCTGAGGGTATGTGGGGAGGTTTAAACCCGTTTGATAAACGTGAATGAGGCCCAATTAATGATATCTTTGGTTTACACAAATAAATTGAATTTTATATACTAAAAAAGCAAAAGTGGAATACATATCAAAAAGGTTTCCTCAGCATAAAATGACCATTGCCTATCATAATACTTCCAATATTTACAGATACAGAAACTAACACACATTTGTGGTGAAATATTTATTCTCACATTTTTTATCTCCCAATCATACATTTATACATCATTGTTCTATGGTAATACATCCTAGGAAATTGAAGTGAATATCAAATTGTACAGCGATTTCAACATCTTCACTTTTTATTATTAGATCGTGATTGTTCCACACAAGCTAGAGCACCTATTATAAATTGGTTAAATAAACACTGATCAACAACAACCAGTCTTTCTCGAGTTCTTGGGGTGATAAAATTCTACTTCTTTCCGGTATGTAGTTTGAATATTTTCTCTTTTTGTCTTTTGTACATGCTCAACATATAAAGTTAGTGCTTGTTAAATGTTTCAAAACGTGCTTAGATTTGACATCTCAGTCTTTTTTTCCATTGCTTCTTTTGGTAACATTAATTATACTCACGAATGAACCGGTTACTGAACTCCACACAATACAGAAATACATTAAAATAACAAACATATTTCCTTTAAACACAATCTGACAATGTTTTAATAATGCCAATAGAAATGAATCTTTACAACAAATCTGTGTACAAAATAACGTCAGACAGATAGAACCTTAACAGAATAAAGTCAATCTGTAACTACGATTTGCTTTTGGTAGCCAGCAAAAAATTCACTTGGCAACCTAGCTATATATACATACACATTCTACAGGATTTAAATAAATGACAATTTTCTGATATCGTATAATATTTCTCAAAAAAACCAGGTAGATTGTTGTTCATTCTCAATTTGGAAAAGAATTCTAAATATACAACTCTAAGAAGACTTTCATGGACAAAAACTTTTGCATGTAAAATAGGCGCGAAAACTTGTCCCTGGAAAGAAATTTCATGCTAAGTGGCCCACTTGCTCAAATAATTACTCATTTTTACTGGTACCCACCTCACACAGAACCCGCATATGGTATATTTGTAAACTATTAAATCAGAAGTGAAAAGAACTGCCAAGCAAAGCGTGTTGTATGCATTGTGTGGCGTGAGGAGGTGCCCGGGGGCTTCTTGTACCAACGCGAGGTAGAGGGCAGAGCTCAAGGCAGAAGTGACATCTACTTGCGCTTGTCTTGGTCCTTTTCTGGCCTCAACCACAGTGGGTACTCTCTAGGGTAGGCATTTTATATAAGCACCAAGGTTTACGGACATCTTATCACATCTCAAGAAAAGACTGATGATCTTGGACGATGTAGTCTGAATTTAAAACCACTAATTTTATAGATTCTTCTTTAAAAAATGTGAAATAACTCAATGGTTGTCCGACCTTCGAGAATTGGGTCATAATCATTTGTGTTACTCGGTATTAAGAGCTCTTCGTCAATCGGCACTTATGGATACAACTGGCTGACACCCACTCTGTAGTGGTGAACAAATTAACTCATTATCTACATCGCCCTAAAGACTATATACAAATAATTACTTATCCTAGATGAGATAACCTGAAATATATCCATATCTGTTGTAATATATATATATATTTATATGTATAACATGCAAAATTTGGCTAATGAAGAAGAGGCCATTGTGAAGGTGGAATCATCTAGTCAACAGCCTGTTGTGGTACATCTGGCATAAAGAGTAGTTCATCCCCTAACTCACACTGTATACCTCGGTCTATGACCTCTATATACTCAGTGACTGTCCCCTCTTCCTCTCCGTCCGCCGCTGCCTCTCCCTGCACTGCACCACTCTCCTGGCCCTCACTGTGCAGCTCGTCTGGGCTGAAGGACAGCGGATGACCTCTATGATCGTCTGAGTCGTCGGAGCCGGAGTTGTGGTCAGAGAGTGCGCTGCCGCTGGCCGCTACTCCACCGTCCTCCGGGTCCTCCTTCACCCTGACCGCCCCACTGGAGGGCGCGCGTGCGGCCTGCCCGGAGTGAGGGGAGTGTGGGAGTTTACCGACCAGCGGCTTCTCTTCGTCACACGTGCAGAAGTCCGCGTCCACCTCCTTGGCGTCCTCCTCCTCCTCCTCCTCCCCCGAGTCGCACGCCTCGTCCGGGTCGGGCTTCACGTCGCTGTCTGACAGCTCCTTGTATTTGACAGTCAGGTCCAGCGGCTCTGACACCACACTCTCCGTCGCCTTGTTCGGCGAGCTCTCCTTCCGCCGCACGCCGCGTCTCGCTGCTTCCGTGCTCGGACTGCAGGTGGCGCTTCTGGTGGTGGCCTGTCGCTGGGTCTCGGCGGTGCTGGTACTGTCACACTCCTCCACGCTGAGCACCGAGCTGCTGTTGAGACTGACCACGCTGCCGATGACGCGGTGCTGGGAGGAGGACCTGGCCTCTTGCCAGGCGGTCTCTGACTGGGCACCCGTGTTCCCTGCGCCCTCCGCCGCCCGCTCCCGGCTCACCGCATCCTCAGCCCGCCTGCCCGAAGCCTTACGGCCGTCACACCCGTTTACCGACCCCTTACACAGCCGGCCTCTGTCTCTTTGCATGTCCTGGCTGGAGTCCGGCTGCTGGTATTCCCTGCCCTCACTCACCTCTGCCTCATTAGTACTACTGTAACTTAATAAACGCCTCTCATGCTTCTTTATCCTCTCTTTCGGTAATCGCAGGAAAAGTTTGATTGGTTTAGGTTGGGTACTAATCTCAGGGGAGATATCACTGGATTTGTGACGCTTTTTTGGTTCCTCCAGCTTCCTTCCAAGTTTCACTGGTTTGCAGTTTTTCAGTTTTCGTAATCTCTCCTGTTGAAGCAGAACTAACTCATTAATGTCATCTAACACTACACACAACTCCTGCGTAGCCCCGTAGGTTTGTCTCAGGGAGCCATACTCCTTATCCACAACTCTGGGTGACTTCACATCTCGAGACGATGGACTACTTTTCTTGAGTTGTGGCGGAGAGGTTTCCGGTGAGCTCTGAGTGGTGATACGGATGGTGAGATCAGTTAAAGTGGACACTTTGTACTGTGGGGGTGGCGACATTTGATCGCTGTCAGATCTCCTTCTGGGCACGGAGGTGAACTTTCGGCCGTGTTTTTTCTCTGCGGAGGGCGGGGATTTCCTCCAGTCCTTAACGACTTGATGCCCGGTTCTCAGGGACCGCGCCACTCGAGCATTCCCTGACCGCGTGGTGACCCGCGATGCGTTGTTCTCCCCGCCCTCCTCCCCGCACAACACCGCCTCAGTGTGAGGCTGAGATTCTTTCCTCCGCGTTTCGCAACATTTCGTAGACACCGATTTCGAGCCGCTAGAATGTCGTATCCGCCTCCGTAAGCGCGACATGCCCACCACCGTCTTGTTCGGACTCCTCTCTGACGTCACGCTCGGCGACGTCTCTTTAGACCCTGGCAGCGAACCAATGTCCGAGGACGCTGTGCGCTTCCGCTTCTGAGCTGGTGCTGGGTCGGCACCTTTAGCTACAGACACCACAACCTCCCCATTATCGCCCACCTGACAGCCCTTCAAGTCGAGCTTTTCAAGGAGCACTTTGAGCTCCTTAGAGTGCGGGCACACAGTTCTGTTGATGCTCAATCCGGACTGATTGGAACATTTGTTGCAGCCACTGACACATTGTTCTGAAGAGTCCAACCTGTGTCCCGTCATCTCAATGTGTGGGCAACTTTCTACCACCTTATCCTGGAGGTCCATGCCTTCTGTGATACTGTGATCACATTCTGTATTCACTCTATCACCGTCCAAAGATTGGTTGATCATCTCTACATTGGCGATATAAGTACCGCTGATACATTTTGTTGATACCTCGTTAGTGTCCATGTCCGTGTCTGGGTTGGTGGCCGGTAACTTTTCACTGTTATCCACCCCAGTATCTGTTCCTTCTTTACTGGTCAACGGACTTTCATTTTGATCCAGTTGTGTTATTACCTCCTCTTTCTGAGACTCACAATTTGGCTCAGAATTCTCCTTTGCCTCTGTCACCTCAATGACTTGGGGCTCCACACTGGCCGATTTTGATTCTTCAACAATATTAGTATCAGCTGGATTAGGGCCCTGACATTTGACAGTCTCTGTTTCACTACCTTCTTCATTTTGTTCAGTACTTTTACCCTTTTCACTGCTCACCCCCAGAGCCTCACTCAGAGCCGTCTCAGGGCTGGTTCCTGGTTTGTCACATTGCGGGGCGTTTGTGTCGCTGGTGGTCAGCGACACTAACTGCTCTGTCTGATCACACGCCGGCACAATCTCAGTCTCCACCTCAACCCCCTCCAGTTCTACATTAGAAGCGGCGGCCACGTCTTCTAAGATATTCTGTGTGAGGTTTACAGAGCCTGACTCCGTTTTATCCCCTACGACGTTCTCCGCTTCCATCAGATCTTGGTCAACGTTGAGGGTTTGGTTCTGCACGGCGGAGTTGAGCGCCTCTAGGACGGTGTTACAGTCTTGAGCACCCATCACGTTCTGGACGTACAGTCCCGTCTGTATCAACCGATCGGCTTGTGTGGCGATCTCATCCTCGATCAACAAGGCTGCGGCAGACGACTCGGAAATGACGTGTTCGCCGTCCGGGTCGGCGTCCGGGTCGAGGTGCCCGGATGTGGTGCGTGCGTCTGTCTGCAGCTCACAGAAGACGGCGGCTGCCTTTACGGCGTCCTCCGTCTCGGCGCCCGTGTCGTTGTCAGTCTCCATATCGTACAGCGACTGAATGTCCACGTGACTGATAGCCTTGTCCTCCGTGTCCATACCGCTAATATCGCCCAGCCCCACAATGTCCTCCTCCCCGGGCAAGTCCTTGACGGTCTGCTGGTCCAACTCCTCCTCGTCTATGACCACCTCGTCGAAGGCCTCAGGCGTCACCTCATGCTCTGTGTGACTGCCCAGTTTGGTGAGTGTCTCAATAGCGGCGTCGATGTCCAGCTCCACGTCGTCCTCGATGTCGTCAAACATGACGGTCTCGACACGCAGCTCCTTGGCGTCGTGCAGCTCGTTGGAGTTGTGGAGCACATCGTCACTGAGTAACACCTCCTCCTCTTCTGTGCTCATCATCTTCTCTCCGGGCTGCCTCTCGCTCTGTGTGTCTCGCTCGCTCTCCGTCTCCGTCACCGCTCTCGAGTCTGTGTCAGTCGCTGTAGGCTCGTCGGAGTTTGTCGCGTTGGGTTTCTTTGATTTCCTTCTACCCTTTGATCTGCGTTTATGGGATTTCTTCGGGGTCTTTGCGCCTTTTGGGGTACTTGCACCCTTTGCTTTGCTCTCTTCGATTTGCTCTTCTTTGATTTTAATTTCCTTTTCGACTTTAACAGCTTTTCCCGTCTCGTTCCCTTTTTTCTTGGGACTTTCCGGCGGGGTGCACTGTTTAGCTGCACTCCCTGCCGCGCACTTCTTCGCAGGACTAGGCGTGCGTTTCTTCTCTTTTTTATTCTCCTTTTCTTTCTCTTCCTGGTTATCTTTTTTGGTTGTGCTTCTAGGTTTCTCCTTCTTTATGGATTTCTTAGGCGTCCCACTGGGTGTATTTGCCTCAGTCTCTGAAATACCCACTGGTTCTTTCTTCAGTTCACTCTCCGTCCCTTCATCTGCCGTCACCTCACTCTCCGACCGTTCTACCTTTACGTCACCCTCACTCTTCACCACACTCTTAGCCGTGTAGTGGATGTATGAATGCCAGATGAGGTGCTGCTTGGTGCCAAACGCCTTGCCGCAGTCCTCACAGGGAAACCCGTCCCCTTTATGTAACCACTGGTGCGTGTTGAGGTCTGCTTGTCGCCTGAAGCTCTTGCCGCACTCAGGACACTGGTATTTGGGGTTGTGCGCGTGGGCCTCCATGTGACGCCTGTAACTGGCGCCTTTACTGAAGTGACGCCCGCACAACGTGCACGCCAACTCGTGGCCCTTGTTGTGGAATTTCTTGTGGCTCTCCAGCTGCTCCTGACTCCTGTACTTCTTCCCACACTCGTCACACTCGTGAACATGCTCGGCCGTGTGTCGATATAGCGCCTTTTTAGTTTTAAAATCCAGGTTACACTGGATACACTTGTAGGACTGCATGCCGTGGTGGCCCTCCATGTGCTTCGCGAGCGCGTAGCTGGTGAAGAACTTCCTCTGACAGCGCTGACATTTGAACATGTTTTGATCGTTCGGCCTCCTATAGAACCGCAGTCTCCGGCCTGTCGGGCCTCCTTCCGCCGATGCTTTCTTATCAGTGGATGACTTATGCGAGTCCATATGCAGCATCAGCGTGGAGGGACTGGGGAATATCTTGCCACATGCCGTACACGGATGCACGTTCTTCTTTGTGTGCCCGAACGCCACGTGTTTGGACAGAGCCGACTTCTGCCTGAACTGCTTGCTGCAGTGCGGACACGGATGTATGGACTCGGCCGAGTGCGTGTCCTGGTGGATTTTCAGCATGGAGACGAGCGGGAAGGTCTTGTTGCACGTGGGGCACGCGTGCTCGTTGTTGCTCGTGTGCGTCGTCACGTGTAGTTTGTACATGAGCGCGCGGTTGAACTTCTCGCCGCACTCCTGGCAAACATACTTGCCCGGGGAGTGTCGTTGCTTGATGTGGTGCTGGAGCTGACGTTTGCTCGTCGTGTGGAACTTGCAGCGCGAACAGCTGTAGCGCTCCACCTGGTGGTGGGGCTCCTCCCTGCCTGTAGTCTCCATCCCGGGGCCGTCTCAGCTCTGAAACAACAACAATAGTCTTTAGTATGCAATCAGTTACTGTTGATGCCCCAATACTTTCAATATCAACTTCATATCAATTCAATTTTTTGTATTATCTGACTAGGTAAATAATTACTTCTTCCAGCTAGATGATCCTTGAAATGTGAGGGACCCACCGCCCCCCCCCCCCCCAAAAAACCCAGTTTTTTTTAATGTATAAAATAGGAAAATTGCCATCTTTTTTTAAAGTGTTTTCTTTCTATTTCCTCTGATCATTCTCTGACAATCAAAAAGGACGAGTCAATTAGCATTAAAGTTTATGAGATATATTGCTGGGAGTGCAGTAAGAAGGAATATATGTACACCCTATTCAGAAAAAGTTCACGGAAGGTGTCAAGCACAATAATTTCTTGTGAATGATTGTGCGACTAACATGACTGAAACCTCCCAGGGGAAGTGTAATATATGTTCCGACCACACCAGCCTTGGGCCCTGTACAGAGTTTATAAAGGATTCCTAGAATGTAGGTTTTCTAATCATGAAAAACGTGCACATCATCGCTGACCTATATATATAGAATGTCAATGGGAGTCAATTGTATGCGATCTTGAGTGTGACTGTCTTCTGTGAAGAACTGCCATCTGGTACCTGCACACTATTATACCTACTAGTCTTTTGTTTGTATGTTTAGTTTAACATACAATTTGTTCAATTAGACTTACCTTCTAGTCCAATTAACCAACCCAAGTAAAGTAGTTGGCATTGACATGAAATGACCTATTAGTCATTTCTCATTTCATGGCAATGCCAACTACTCTACTTGGGTTGGTCAATTGGTCTAGTGGGTGGTATTTTACACCGTAGTTTGATATCTTGTTTGGGTAGTTTAAAGTCTAATTTGTTCAATCATAATATAATATATGAGATGAAGATGACAGACAAGCAGGGAACACATGGGCATGGCCTAGACCCGAAACTATGATCCTACGGTCCGCAGGCCAGCGGTCTACCAAGTGAGCTATCCCACCGCCCTAGGTTGAGTAAGAGCAAGCCCCTGGGTGCCCGGAAGCATAACAGATTTCAGGCGTGTCAGTTGGGGTCAGGAAAAGGAGTGGAAATATTTGTCATGTGGAATCTGCTGCCTTAGAATGAATAGGAAAACGTGGAACCATGTCTGTGTCAACCCAGACGTGGAGTTGTTCCTGTGGGGAAGTTCAAACCACTGTTTTATTAGCGTGAACGAAGCTGAATTGATATCTGAGTTTTAGAAAAAGAAAGGGAATCTTGTATATTGAAAATGAAAAGGTGGGTTTTCATGGGCAAATGGAAAGTTGAGATCTCTGACAGAGGGTGTGCGGGAAGTAGGCAGGCGTGTCTGTGATCTGATGGAGGGACGTGGTGACATTTCCCACCAGGCGGCGGTACTGGTCTGGGTTCCCGCAACACACAAAGGTTGATTGGTAACCTTTTATACACATTATGAACTCTTTCCAAAAAATAAGAAATACTTAAGATCTCATATCAAAGAAGGAAATATATGAGTGGAAGCCAATATATCATCTTATGAAAAATCAGTTTGGGCAATGATTAGGTTCATTAGGTCACGTGGCAGGGGAAATTTTGCTCGCCTCCAGAGACATCTTCACTCCCCTGTAGCTACTGCTACCCACCAACCTGCTAACCTAGAAAAGGTTAACAACATACACAGGTAGAATCCCTATTGAATCAGCACACTGCGTAATCTGCACAATTAGGATAGTGTGTATTGTCCTATTACTGGGGAAAGTAGATATAGTTTTAATTGAAATGAAATATCCAACAAAACCCTACCGCGGCTTTTTACATTTATACTTTATGGTGTGGCTTGTTTTGTTGGGTTTATGTCTTTTTTATGATAACCACACCAGTAGTGTTGATTACTCAAGGCACAGACTTATTTTTATCAAATGGGTTGAGGATAAGTTTATAAAAGGAGTGAGGGAGGGTATCCATGAATAGGGAATGACCTGCATTGATTGGCTATCTAAAGGCCTATTCCTCTGTGAACACAGTAGTTCATGGATCAATGCACACATATATTTAGCTACCTGTTGGGGATTCCATTGGTATCAGCAATGCCCTACCTACATAAAAAAACGTTTTTGCCTCATATTGATCCTTCATGGATGAGTGCACACAGACCTGTCTGCATGCTGCCTGCCCATGTGGTCCAAAACGGAATACTAAACTCTTTTCCTATATACACCAATAAAGTAGGTCAAGCCAATATCTGGTAGTAAATACCATTGCAATTACTTTTACAAACCAATTTCATTTGATTGGGACTGACTGATTTATAGAACAAAGTTATGAACCATTTTGAATTCTATTTGTGTGTAAATATGCTGAATAAACTATCCACTCATACACCTGCTGCTTCCCCCTCCCCCTCCTATTATGAGATTTGGCAGAAATACATAAATAGCACATCAAATATACATTTCATCTAAATAGTGACACTTCCCAGGGAGATGTTACACTAATGCTGAATGTAAATCAATATTGAGGAAACATCTGTTTAAGTATGCCTATTTCACCCCAAACCCCCCCCCCCCCCCACACTTTTAACAAATGCTTGAATATCTCTGCAAATATAGAATCTACTTAGAAAATTCCACTTCCTAGCACCTACTGTCTTTTTTTATTCTCTTTCAAATGAGGCATACCATATAATGATTTAACTAGTTTAAGGGGGTAGAAATATGTCCATAAAGGAGTTCTTGAAAATGGACCTGTGACTACAAAAGTCCCTCCCAAACAGAATTCACCATTTTTTTAAATCCATGCCAAATAACTAATACTAATACTGTAAGGCATTGTACCACCATAAAACCTTCTTTCCAAACAGAAATCATATTCCTATCTGTACTTAGTGAGCTATAAAAAGCAAAAAAATGTGGTCAGGTCACGTTGTGTTCTCTACAAGCAGTGTACTACAGTGGGCTATAGCCATAACCTAAAGAACAAACGTCCACCTGCTAATGACCCCAAAGGTAGTTGTGTCCTCATTTAATATGCCCGTATTATACACTTGACTGAAGAGAATTTCACGGATGTAGATCAAAATTGCGATTATGAAGACATGGTTATGACACCTCTGACGCAAGCAGAGAATTTCTTTTTTTATAAGAATTGTGTCTTTTAATATAAATGTAATGACTTCTATTTCTATTGATATATCTCTTTTGGATAATAAACAATAAGCATTCTTTAATTTTGCATTAACCGAAAGGGTGGGAAGGTTAAATACCAGGGATAAAAATGGCATGTTGAAAAAAAAGGTCGGGGACAGAGCTGCCGTAAGGCCCCCAAGGAGGGGGAGGGGACAGTGGCTTGGTGGGGGACCAGGATGCAGAATTCCTGAAAGCTTCCTCTTGTGCTCTGGAGGGTATTTTTAAGTGTATTTCAAGATTTTGATATATAGACTCGGGTTTATAGAACCTCCCAACTATATATTTACCATTGGTAATATTTGACCAAGTCAATGTTTTGACTAAAATACAACCCCAGGTAGGCAAATATTGCAGCCGGAAACCGTCTAGGGTGGTACCAATCACAGCATAAATATTATTCCATGTAATGTTTTTGCCTGATATATTATCATAGCTGATACATAAAGTTGGCAATTGTAAAAGACCTGCATGTAAAAATGAGCATTAGTCCTGTCTCATTTGAGTTCAGATGAGCGATCCTAGACATTGCTGCTGGATTTTCATACTCTAGTACAAAATGATGATGGCACCAAATAAGAGGCAATGTAATTTATTGTAACCCTTCTTGAGTCACAGCATAAGGTCAAGCACAAAGTAAACGTTGTTGTCTCAGCATCAATAGTATAGCTTGTGTGGCCGGTCACGGTCCACCAAGCTCTATGCAAGTGTTCACCAGGAGGTCCAGGGGGTTGTCAAGAGGATCTCAGCCTGAGATCCGCTAAGATCGATCCGAGATCCTGAGACCGACTTTGAGATCAATGGCGGAAAGTGTTTTTCAGACGTTGTCTCAAGTCTACACAGCCGATCTTAGGGGATCTCAACTCCAAGGATCTCAAGTTGAGATCCCTAACCCTCTGTGTAGAGCGATCTCAAGTTCTATAGTGATCTTCCTGCGGGTAACCAGCTTAGGTCTAAAAATTACCTCTAGATCACCTATTATTTTTGTCCCTCATGGTACCTTTTGCGAACTGATCTCAAGTTGAGACCGATCTTAAGTTGAGACCGATCTCAAGTTGAGACCGTTTTCGAGCATACCAGTAGGAATTTCACATGCGACCCGAGTGGTGCAGTGACTGCACTTTTTCACTCTCTTTCCAATGTTTCTCATGGTCATAATAAGCAAAAGAATAATTTGAAAATTGGTATATAGCTTTGCCAGGTTATCAGTTCGCTTTACTTTAAATATCTTCCAATTAGACTAAGTTTAAGCACCAAATAAAAAAGTTAAGACAAGTATCAACTGGTCTCAAGTTGAGACCGAAGTTGAGATCCTTTCACTTGAGATCCCCTGAGATCACCTGAGATCGTCTCAACTGAAGAACACCCAAAGCATCCCAAACGGTCGTATCTTAATCTCAACTTGAGATCCCCTAAGATCATCTCAACTGAAAAACACTTTGGCCCTCAAACGGTCTCAACTTAAGATCGTCTCAACTGAAAAACAGGGCCCAGGTAGCCATCCGGAGGTGGTCCGAGCCATCCGAAAACTTATATAGGAAGTCTCCAGAACACTCCCAGTGTCAATCCGGCGAGCAGGACATCCCCCCTGGCGGGCTCCAGAGGCGGTTCCACTACCAGCCTCCAGAGCCCTCTCAGATCATCCAGTGGTCGGGAGGTACCACTGACAGTCCGACAGTCCAGTCGGCTACCACAATAAATTTACTATAAATCGTCCAAAGACTTAAAGAGTTCTGAGCGTTACAGTGAATTTTTCTTTTGACAAATCAAATACCCAGGTATGTATATTAATTTCCCCTCTACATAACTCACATATTCCAGTACAAATTATTATAAACACGTACTTGGTCATCCAATAACATACTATACTAAAGGGTTTCTACTAAAGCAGAAGAAACCATATTGCTTTCCAACATCGTCAATCAACATGTATAGTGACTGTACTATACCGGTAGTTGTTTTGGTTGTAATCCGATTACGTAATCGTGATCTTATCTACGATAAACATGTCTCTATACTATACTTGAAGGCTGCAGCCAGTATTTGTACACAGCACCAAATTCCCCTTTTTTTTAGCTATGTCGAATTTCTTACTATTCGCGTTAAATTGATATTGATTGTTCATATACAATGATAGAGCTTTTCAAACACATGTTTAAGTTGCTTATTATATCGTTACTTAATATACTTGTTTCACAATGAGTATCAGACTGGTGCTCTAAGACAGCCCCACTGTTTAGAGAATAATAAGAATGAAGTAGAAAAAATACCATCCTGTATTTCACATCCAGTCTGTGACAGTGAAGCTGTCAGAGGGCACCTGCACTGACCAGTTCAAGAAGCCAGTCTACCTTCCGCAGTCACGAGCAGAGTTTTTTTATGTCGTATAAATTATAAAGCATACGATCTTATAAGATAACTAAATATCTGTGTTAGGCCCTTCTCATGGTATTAGTATCTACACAGACAGCATTCAATTCGTGTGCAGTGGTCATGATATAACCGTAAATTCACGGGTCACTGGCCATCTGACCCCAATGGTGGATGCAGGTAAACTAAACACTACCTCAACTCAAGTCTGGTTGGGCGAGTTACAAGTCTGTGTCGCCTTCTTGCCTTTACCAACAAAACCAGCGGTTTTAGAATTAGAGTAGACATCTATATACCAGTTCACCAAGTTATTGGTGTTCAAAATAAGCCCGATTGTGTAGAATTGTGGTGTAAAATGCACTGTTGTAAACGCAATGGCTGAGCTGGGCTGTACTCGAGCCGTGTCGGAGCCTCAGTCCCCTGTGGCTGTTTGACGCACTGCGATTCGAGTTACTGGTGCTATTCCGGGTGCAGCCGCTCCATTTCTGCATCCCTTTTCTCGTCTAGATATATGTTAAAACTATAAACTATGGTCTGCTGTATTCAGAGGAGGTGTAATACTTACCAATTCGAGGAGAATCGCATATTTAATTGACGTTAGAATCACCTGGTCGATGACTCCATTTCGCGTTTTCACTAACGGAAAAACGGCAGAAGACCATAACAAGAGTGTGACCCGTTGCAACGCCGACAAGGCCGAGGGACCAGTCCTTGCACCGGTTTACAACATGGTTTACAGCTTTTACAGCCGCGCTAATGATGTGGATTTATGGGGGCCTTGTGGGCTGTGGCAAAATCTATAAGACTTTGTTCCTTGGTTGTGGTAACAGACCCCTCATTAAAATAGAAGCAAAATATATCTATCAATTGATAACTGTTGTTAATAAAGGCCAAATTAAAACAAGCTGATGGACGAGATTGCTTTGGTGTAAACCCTTAATTACCGCGGTACGGTACTCACAATTAATCAATCTCATTCATCAATCCTATGTTGGGCTTTTATCAGTTTAGATATGTATCTCTGTGTTTAATAGTGCTACACATAGCATAAAATACTCTCTTTTTCAAATAGATTCAGCAAGCTAATTTATTTCTGAAATAAGCATGTGCATATATATATGCCATATCCTCAAGTAACATTTTGATAGAGACATAACCATCATATTGTTAGATAATAGCCTACCCGGTACTGAACAGTCAGTGCAAGGATCCTTCTTTATCTTATAAATATCTTTATAGATACGTCTCTTGTTTCATTATCTTATTTCAATGCACAGTTCTCTTTTAAGTTTTATCCACCTCCCATACATTAGTATAGTCCTGAGCATTTAATATGGGTAAAATCACAATATCCTCTTGCATTTTTAGCATATGGCATAGCTAGAAACTGTCAATGATTCCCCCTAAATAACATTTAATTAAAACGGTAACCTGTCAGTTTTATTCTGTGGTGGTTCATCTACAAATAACTCTTTATTTTAAGTACCTATGCTGATTATTGACTGAAATAGGACTGAAAGAAGATCAAGTCTTTCTTGCTTATTTATAATGTCAGTGATTCAAGCAGAAATATGACCTCAGACCAAAGTCCTTTGATGAAATGACAGGTGGCACCAGAATTTTCGATTCTTGGGCCTTAAATGTTGTGTTATGTATTATTGATGAAGTTCTCTTGAATTCTATATACTTATTTTTCAAAAATATTATCTTTTACAAATGCTACATTTGATTGTACTAGATATTGTCATTTTACCCATATTAAGAGCTCAGGACTTATAAAGTTTATTTTCACCAGACAAGTATTTATGCTGTTAAGAGTTCTGAGGTTTGCTCCTTTTATCTCCATTTCTGTTTTGATTGAGACACACAGGACAGCGCACTGATTATGTATTGTCACAGTACATCACAAAACACATTCACTCATTCAGCATACTTGGTCTGTAAATGTAGCATAGAAGATGTGATTGGGATTCAATGTATAAGGCATACCATGTTACTAGTACTTCCATATTCCATTAGTGAATTAGATATTTATGAGAGTTCTCTTTTTAGTGACTTGATGTGACTGATTTTATGCACTCCGCCAATAGGCATACCTTTTGCGGTAGATATCGCATGCAACTTATAAAAAAAGATTCTCTAAATGAATGGGTGTGAGGTTTTTAGGTGTTATAATGTTAGGCCTACTGGTTTACTTTATAACAGCCAGATGTTCCTTTGATACCTGATGTTCTCCGTAGGTATATCAGGCCGGTTACCAAGAGGACTTCCCAACACAGGGCCTACTTACCCTCTCAGCAATCACTGTGCGTTCCTTTGTTTAATCTTAAAGTTAATCATTATTTAAAACAAATAACCCTTTTAGCGGAACCAGGGATAGCATCGGACTGGAGGTTATATCAACACTTATAAGAAAAAATTACATAAAAACAGACACAGTAATTTTTCTAGAAGGTGGTTGTTATTAAACCAAGTGGTACATGGGATGAAAGATGTGATGAATCAATAGCTGTTACAACGTTTCCCTAATATTTAATTAGCTTCATGAGGTGACTTACAAAAATTCTATAATCATGTAATCAACATGCACTGATAATGGTGATACATGATAATTTGAAATACATGTACTTGCATCTTAACACTGAAAACACTATACAAGTACGTATTATCTCTTTCTTTCTATGGAGTTTTAAGAAATGTCATCAGTGACTGAAGTGGACGGCAAATTAGATGCCAAATATGAGAATATTGCCTGCAATCAAAATTAGAAACTTTATTCAGGGATGTCAGCTGGTGTCAGGGAGAAAAGTGAATATATTTGACGTGGAATTTGCTGTCTCAGACTCTATGGAAATGTGGAAAATACATCGGTGCTGCCCACGGATGGGCCTGAGAGTCCTGGGGAACGTTCAAACCATTCTTTTATTGGTGTGAATGGCGCTCATTTAATATCTCTGTTTATGCTAGGAATATGCTGAAAATTGAGGATTTCCAGTTGTTTATTTAATACCTCTTGTTGTGAGGACTGTAGATGGTCGAAATTAGTTAGTATTTATCCCAAGTTATAGAATGAGCATTACAATAAAAAGAAATATGATGTAACTGGATTTGATGGAGTTGGCTGGTTTTGTCCTTGATCAGTTTGATTAGAAAGATAAGAAAGATAATATATTTCTAAATCATCCCATTGTATGAAAGGTCTCTTTGGAATAGGCTTAACGTCCGAATATATTCCGAATAGAGTTAAGATATCATTTTAGTCTGTCCTATTTCCCACTTAAAAATATACCCTTTTTATATCGTGAAGTATATAACCTATGCTTACCGCTCTCCATGCAGTATCTATTTGCCGTACGTAACAGGCCGGCCACCAAAGCAGCGTGAAGTAAAACTAGAAATGTCTGATGTATTACAGGGTAATTGTGGACTTACATTAAAAATACTTGGTAATTTTGTTGACCAGATATCCCTCTGCAATATTTGACCAATAAAATTACCACATACATTTGTGTATCATAAAGTTCGTCCATAGTAACCCTGTTTCCATATAACAAGAGCTAAGTGTACATTTCAAAATAGAGATATTGGCTTTAAGGGCCAAATTAGTCCAAAGGTCTGCCAGTGATTAATCACTATGATAACAAGAGTGACCCCAGGAGTTGGCAGGAGTGGAAGCATAGGGGAGGGGGAAAGGGAGGTGTCGGGTTAAACTTACACAACTTTTGTGCATATCTTACAAGTCTTTGATTTCTGGGCTTGTCAGGTGTTTGGGGAAGTTTATAAAGTAGATTGAGGTCCTTAATCAAAGACTTGAGCAAGTCTAGGGAGAGACCAGACCCTACCAAGGAGTACTTAACAATGGACCTGTAGCTAAAAAAAAGTCCCACCCCCCCGCCAAAAAAAGCCACACACACACAAAAATTCCCACTGAAATTACTCTTCTGTATTTGAACCCATGTCAAAATACTAAACAAGAGCTGTGAGCATTTTGAAATTGAGATATTGGCCTTTAAAGACCAAATTAGCAGGTGGATGAATTTAAAACTTAATACAGATCAAGTGTCTGCTAGTAATTAGTTACTATGATAATAAGGAAGCCCCCTAGGATGGAGGGATGGAGGGATGGAGGGAGGGAGGGAGGGAGGGAGAAAGGGAGGGAGGGAGGGAGGGAGGGAGGGAGGGAGGGAGGGAGGGAGGGAGGGAGGGAGGGAGGGAGGGAGGGAGGGAGGGAGGGAGGGAGGGAGGGAGGGAGGGAGGGAGGGAGGGAGGGAAGGAATCCATGAATAGGAAAGGGCCTGCGAAGATTGGCTATTTAAAGGCATACTCCTCTGTGAACTCAGTAGTTCATGGATCAATGCACACATATATTTAGCTACCTGAGGGCGATATCAATTCACAATCAGCAATTCCCTGACTAAATAGGAAACATTTTAAGTTGTGATAGCTTCATGGATGAGTGCACACAGACATGTTTGTATGCTCATTGGCCATGTGGGTGACAAATGGAGATGTTACACTAATGCTGAATGTAAATTGATATTGAGGAAACATCTGTTTGAATATGCCAATTCCACCACAAAAACCCATCCCCCTTTTTAGCAAATACTTAAATATCTCAGTAAATATAGAATCAACTTAAAAAAATTCCACTTCCTAGCACCAACTGTCTTTTATTCTCTATTAAATCAGGCATATCATATTATGATTCAACCAGTTTTAGGGGTAGAAATATGCCCTTAAAGGAGTTCTTAAAAGTGGACCTGTAACTACAAAAGTCCCCCTCTCCCCAAACTGAATTCACCGTATCTAAAAAATCCATGCCATGATACTAAAACTGTAAGGCATTGTACCGCCATAAAACCTTCTCTCAAAAACAGAAATCATATTCCTCTCTGTACTTAGTGAGCTATAAAAAAAGCAAAAATGTGGTCTGGTCACGTAGTAACTCTACAAGCAGTGTATTACATAGGCTTTAGCCATAACCTAAAGACCAATAGTCCACCTGCTAGTAATAAACCTAAATAATGATACTCTCTATGATGAAAGCCAATATCAGTGCCATAAAGGAGCTATCAAAATTGGACCATAAAAGAGTTTTTGAAAAGTTACATGTGACTCAAAAACTCCAACCCAAACTGAAATCTCTTTTTCTTTTTAAATCCATGTCAAAACACTAAATCTGTAAGATGTTGTATGGCCATAAAACCTTCTGTTCAAAACAGAAATCATATTCCTATCTGTACTTGGTTAGGTATAAAAAGCGAAAATGTGGTCAGGCCACCTAGTGACTCTACAAGCAGGTGTACTACAATAGGCTCTAATCATAACTTAAAGACCAACCGTCCACCTGCTAATAACAATTGTATCTTATAAGAAAGAAACAAGAACCAATCTCAGTTATTTAAGTTTTACTCTGAGTGATCAGCTTCCAAACCTGCAATGGACTTGAACACATTCTCCACTTACATTATGTCCTCAGTTAGAAAGCACAAGTAGCAAAATATACTTTTATATTGGCAATCACCAATCAATGCACAAATCTCAAATACAAAGAGCCCGTTATGAAACACCAACAGGAGGCGAAATTCTTTCAGTGTACACATTTTCCATAACATCTGAAATTATTTATCAATGCGGATTTAGAGGCCCATGGTCTAAAATAGTAGAATCCTTATAAAGATGACATTTTACCGTCGCACTAGTTTTTCACGTGCATCTCAAATGTTATGTGAGGGGCCGTTGTGCACACTCATGAGCGTTTTAGTTCTTAAATCAGTATTAATCCAGAGGGAGTGCTAGAAGGAACTACATCGAGAGCCCTTGCATCTATTTTGGTTGGGTAGTTAACTCACAAGGCGGGTCAGATTTGATGTCACCCCTATCATTGCCTGATATTCTAACGTTTGCGACGTCATCTCCTATTGAGTATTTATTTAAAAATACCCCAAGGCATTGAATAGGATTCCAAATTTTAAGTCCTTTAGGGGGAAATACCAGGGATGAGATAAAGATAATAAACCGGGCAGCTGTTTGCAATCGTCGTGACTTCAAGGTACATGTTGAGACACACCCGAACATCAGGGTCAAGTTCCTACATTAGACATGGAAGTGACCCATTCTCATCAGTTATACTGCTTGGCGTCACATATTGGTGACAGTGCTACTTGTATACTTGCTGAAAGCGTAAATTATACACAGGGCTTTACAAAACAACCTATCCGGCCTGCTACATTTGAGCTCTTACATTGACACACAGTGTCCATACAGTCCCTACTTCCAGTGGATATTTTTTCTGCAGTGGCGGAACCGATATCGAGTTCCACCAATAATCAATGTCTTTGAAAAAACAAAAATACCAACCGAAATTATCCATCTTGCACACCACAGCATCCCTATCATTTCAAGGTTTCAACAGTTTGCATTTGCATACAACGGCATTCATTTATCTGAAAGGTTTATAGCAAAGATGGTGGGGAGGAATATTATTTTCACTGTAAATAACAAGAATGTTGAATTCACTCACTGGAGACGTGTTCAGTCTCCAAACCACAGTGAAGGCATAATCAAACCTATACTTCTGGCCTCCAAACACAAAAATATCCAAATATTTATCAAAATTCACAACAGATCAAGACACGAACACTGTTTTTATATATTTGAAAACACAGTAAAGAAGAAATCAGTATTTGTCTTCTCTGGGTGGTCCGCAGAAAATCAATGTTAGCTATTGCAAGTCCATTTCTGGCCTGAGCTGCGTCTTAAAATGGATTTTCTTTGGAAAAATGTTTTTTTGTCAAATTACTGGTTTTACAACATAAAACATTCCTTTGCCCCCCCCCCCCCCCCCCCCCCCACACACACACACACACACGTATCGTCCTTAGAATAATGTTCGTCTTGGGAATAACCCTTAAGGAAAATCCCTATAGATACATGTTCGGCACACTTATGGCTGTTAGGATCGTGTGTGTGTGTGTGTGTGTGTCGGCTGGAGGGGGGGGGGGGGGGTCTGTCTGTGTGAATACGTGGGTCTGCGAGTGTGTTTCCCAACATCTTCATTTATCATCTCAGTCTCAGCGCTGTTATATACGTCCTTAGGCATTAAAGTTTATCATAAACACTGGGGTGAAAGAACCAGTCATACATTACGAGCATATCGTAATTTGGATAGAAAGGTAAATTCCGTCACCGAAGCAAATATCACAATATCATACACCTTCCTTAAAGCATCCGGCAGTCGACACCCCAAAACATATGAAGGGGCAATAAGTAAATATAATACAGCACAGGTTTCTCTGAAACTCTATTTTGTGGTACACTCAACCCCAATGGGGTATCGATATAACTATACACTTTATGTTCCGACAGTATGTAACTATCTGTATATCGATACTTGCTCTATTATCGCCGCATGGCAAACCGTCATCAAGTAGTTCTCCCACATTCAACTCCGAGTTGTCTTTTAATAACACTTAAATATGTCTGTTTAAGCACAATATTCGTTACTTTATATAAAGGTGGTTTACCCGCCACAGTCGCCAAGGTAGTTTACTGGATCAGTATCTACATTCTTTGCGACACTCAAAGAGACGCTTAGTACAGATTTTCTGGGTTTTTGTCTTGAATACATCATGATATAGAATTACCAACAGTACATGAATCAAAGCAGCTACAATTTGTAAGTGGAAGCTGCCCTTGTGTAATCGGCAAGATTGGAGATGACATTTTATTTATCATTTACTTTCCCACCTTATATTATTACCAAGTCTATGTGTCCAGATTTAGACATTGACAATTTGCAATCTTTATGTGATGGACTGTAAAGGTCATCGCTTCTGTAACTGCTCCAGCATGTATCACTGTTTCTCTGAGCATTGAGTCTTTCAATTAGAATTCGACAATTTTCATATCTTATATCTTCAGAAAGATATCAAGTATGTGTGTGTGTGTGTGTGGGGGGGGGGGGGGGAAGGGGGTGTATCATGTTGTGCCCCTTTAAGTGTGAAATAAATAATTCACAGTAGGATAAAGTAGTCCAACATAGCATGAAACGGGGACAACTATTAAAAGGGAAATAAAGAGATGAGAGTCTGACAAACAGTAAACCTTAATCCCCAACTGGAGTTGTGTCGAGTGACATCCAATGTCTTCTCTCAGGCCTCGTACTTTTTCATCTTTTCGTAGTTAGCTTTTAAGATAAAGTCAACTTGTTACAGGTATGTCAGCGTGGGAGAGGCAGAAAAGTGGCAATATTTTTCATGTAGAACCTGCTGCCTTAGAGGGACCAGAAAAACTTGAACAAACATGTCCTTTTCGGCCATGGCATGTTGCAAAGGGTCTGTGGGGAGGTTCAAACCGCTATTCTATCGTGTCTTTAACTGAATTTCAGGATCGAGGGATCGAATTTGATCGATCTTAGAATTGTGTGTCCTGTTCTATTATCTACATCATAAACAAAATCATAAGAAGCCTTGTTACTGAAAACTAGGCCACCTCCGTTCATACAGCCCAATCAGTGGCATCATCCAGAACCGTACAATATTCCCCGCTGACAGTTATCAATATCAATGTACACCTTTAAGGTTGGCCTCTAATGTCAGCTTGCACTCGCCAACACCAAGACGCTGTTTCGATCTTCGGTATCACCCAACCACACACCACCAGAACTCTGAGTTACTCTCAGCCAAATACTTTTGTGAGAAATTATTAAGCTACTTTTTCTAATATTGAGCCGCACGTCTCCTCAGTTTGTTCAACATTTCTACAATCAGCTATCATCTTTAGTAGTGTGACGCACCGACATACACCTCTCCGATTATGGGGGAGGCCATTAGACCCCGACGCCAAACTAAGCCCATCAATGGAACATAACAGAAGGTGGGTCCCCGAGTAGTGGTGCCATCTTCACAAGTCACACTGAAAATCCTTGTCCCTCTAGCGGATATATGCGTTCTCAGGGTATTGCACAGAACTATCACTTGTGGTGTAAACTATGTCTGTTTACCTGCTTGTGCTCTCTGTATTTGAAATGATAGAAAATGTGTAGTCATCTAGAATACTACTGTCACACTTATCACTCTAAGGCAGGGATGAGGATGAGAAAAAAATAATCGTGGGGTAGAGCCCTAGGGGTCAGAGCCCCCGGAAGCTACTGGAATCTGAGCTTTATCTCCTGATATTCAGGGTGTTTCTGTGTGTTAATCTTAGACATTTCAATGGTGTATACCCTCACACACACCCAAAAAATCTCATCCGATTACATCGATCTCAGAAATGTTCCTAATGATTGAAAAAAAGAGAAGAAATCCGCTTTTCGGCGGATATTTCTCATGTCTGTTGAAATATAATCAAGAATTTTCCCATCATATATTTGAACTCGCAATATTATTTTGCTTAACAATATTATCAAAGGTAGGCAACTTATAAGGTAGTATTTTGGCAGTAGGCGACGTATAGTCACTCAAATTGTCTCTGCTTTAACAAAGTTACTTAACCAAAGATGTCACAGAATACCCAAGAATATCAATCAATATCTGATAGATGCATACTGCATAAGTTACATTGGTAAAACTTGAACATATATCCATACATAAAAAAACATACATTTATATTGAGAACACATATATTCCCTCATTACAGTACATCAGATACTGTCGTCTTTATAAATATAATAGAATACAAATTTAAAGGTTAATTTCCAAATGTATTTATACAATTTTTGAATTTTTGGCTTGATTGCTATGCCATAGATGTCAATACAATGTACCATGGCAAGTTCATTTTGACCAATAAAAAGAAAACAGATTTCTTAGTGTGTATAGTAATACTGCTTTGTTGACATGAAGTAAAACAAGTGCGGTGGTTATGTCATAATCATAAATAATTCATATTGTTAATAAGGCCTAAATTGACGGAACGTAACTGACATGATTCAGAAATAAGTGTTTACTGATTCAACGCGAGAACTCCTGATAAGAACAAGAAACCTTTCATCATTCAAGAGTGGCCTGAGGAGCGGTGTAGCAAACAAGATAAGCAAGTTTTCATTAAGAAATGACGAGCTTCACATCTAAGTGGACGAATTATTCCACTCTGTCAAACTTGACACTTAAACTGGGTCTTAGAGAAATGTACATAAAAGTACTTTACATATTTCGGAGGCGACATCTATTGTGTTACGAGAACTTGGGACGTAGCGTTGTAACGGTGACGCACAGAGGTCGGAGGTTCTTTTAAACGCTGGTAGAGGATGGACCTGAGACACGTAACTCCAGGTACTCCTCACTCGTAAAACATTTATATAACCCCAGGTCCCCGCATCTATTTCGAATTTGCTGTTTTCGGTCAGTCACATCAGATAATCACAAAGTGAAGTCACCTTCTGATGCCAATAGACAAAAAATAACTGTATCCGACATAGGGTCAGGCTCAGTAATCAAGTACGACAAACATACAGTATATTTCTTCAACAAAACGTGACTCCCCAAACGATCACAGAACAATACAATTATCCAGAAGAAATTAAGCATAGTATGTCCGAGCGCCGAGGAGTATACTTTCTGTAGCAGTTTTCTGTACATATATACAAGTCTGGTGATATGGGCCACATGTTAGTGCCATGTGAACCTGGTCTACATATATACGCGCGTCCACTCTGAACAAGAATTACAAGTCCTGCTTGTGACGTGAAACATCTGCACACTACACTCATCTCAATTTTGTCAAATAATTGTCACACTGACAAAGCACCCACATATTCATCTCACTCCTGGTACGAGTTTATCCATAGGAATAACATTAAAAAAGAAAACAAATCAACGATCACCCAGGTAAAGTGAAAATATTATGCCATGGTCGTGGCGTAGTGAATGTGAGATGACGTCATAGGCGATTGACCAATCAGCGGCCAGGATTTCAGGGTGAAGACAAGACAAGAGATTTAACCGTCCCTAACAGTGAAAGGGGTGAGATAAATCGAGAACCACAATCGTATCATAAAATAAACAATACTCCACTCGTTTGGATGCACCATGTCTATTCATCCATACGATTCTTGATGCACTTCCTTATAAAGGTATGCTATATATTTCAAACATATCTCAAATTCATGTCACAGACATCTGCCCACGTGATCTGCTTTAATATACACGTCTGAAAAACCTGACCACGTCACAGACAAGTCAGAGATAGGTGACAGGAATATAGGGCACAGAGTGAGTGTTAGTTTAATGGACATTCTACCAAGAGAGCGGTGTACTTCCAGCGCGACCCGTGAAAATGGCACCACCGTAGTCAGGGGACAGCCACGGTTATCAGCTGTTATAATCCTTTGATAACTGTACCTGCCACCTGTTGTTTTGTTTGGCATCGGGGGCAAGATGGGGGTCTCCAGGCCTGAATAGCTATACATCGTATAAATATCACACATGAATGTATGAGAAACAGGACTCATATGTGTGTCAGAAACATGGAAGATATGAACGAAATGCAAATGTCAGATACACGTACATGTTCCATGCCCGCAGATATGTCCGTATCCAGTGAGATGTATAGAGGAAAACCCTGATAGGTTTCATACGGTTTTGATTCATTTCTCCGGGCAACATCAAACATGCAGGTCCTAGTATGAAGTCATCTGCTGACGTCACCTCCATTTATGACAGACTCAGGATAAGTACAACGCACCTGCAGTCACCAGGCCAAGTATCATCTAATACATGCTGTGACTTACAATGTATCTTAACGTAACTCATGAAAATTTGCCAGGCCAACACAGGTTGACGTCACAACAATGGATTATTATAATCATTATACTGCTGCCTTATGATATCATATATACACAAAGACTACCGAGTTGCTGATCTCATGGTCGTGGAGCATATGACTTTGCCATAGCAGTTAATTCTGAGGAGCACAACGAAGTGGGGGAGGGGGAGGCTGTTCTTAATGTGGTATACAGGTATTTGTGAGAGATACTGAAAATGTGTTTTGGTTTCGGAGTAACCTCACGAGGCAAAGCCGAGTGAGGTTATGTAGCAAACTACAGTGAATGACATATTTTCTATGGATCAAGTGCGGCTCAGATGTTATCTCACCCCTATCATTGACCAACTAACATTTGCGACATCATCCCCAATTGAGCTTTCTTTTTTAAATACTCTATGGACGTTGAGCAGATGTTCCCAATGTTAAGTCTATGGGGAAAAAATACCAGGGGTGAGATAAAATCTGAAACTAATTTCAGGGGTTAGGCTCCATGCCATTCTTTTGATCACTACCTTATTTCACTCGGTTTTGCTTTGTGAAATTATTGGGGTATTTAGTCTAACCACTCATATTGTTTTCTTCAATATTACTGCGTAGTTCAGTCAAAAAGAAAATCCAACGCTTGTCTAAAAAATGGTCCTGAATGATTTCATTAATACATACTGTAAAATATCATAAGGATATTTGTTTGAAGATTTGGCTAGAGGCTTATACATATCTCAAAGGAGTAACTCTACTACCATCGATCAACCGCATCTTTGACAATTTTCTGATATAGCGGTAATGTAGGGAAAGCGGATGAAAAATTCTATCACATTCGCTTTGAAGTAAAGTGAAACTGAACTCTCTTACCATGCACTCAAGTCACACAGCAGATCTGACTAAAGAAACGACTGCCACTTGGGAAGCGCCAGTGTCTGGACGTCTGGCCAGTGAGTCAGGTCTGCCCAGTGGACTCTGATCACTCAGAGTAGAGAGAGGCGGGAAGCTAACGCTCCTCTAACATGTACTCTATCACTTTATTAACGTCCGTCTCCAAAGGATGCTCTTTCAGAACTAGCTCGATTTGCGGTTCTTTGTCGGGGAAGATGACAAACAGTTTCATTTTCAACCACTCGGTTGTGCTGGCTGGCCTCTGTCTGTGTGTTTCCTGTGGATTTTGATTGAAGTGGTTATGTCCATGAGCATTATATGCAAAATGGCCATGACCGTGACCTTGGTTATTCCCGCCCTGGAATCCTGGGCCGTGTGCTTGTCTCTGATTATAATTGTAGCCACCAGGTTGCGCAAGGTTCCTACCACCTTGACCTTGTAAGCGACCTTGGTATTGACCTTGATCTGTTTGACCTTGGATTGGGCGACCTTGATATTGACCCGGATCTACCTGACGACCTTGGTATTGACCTTGGTCATGTTGGCCTTGGATGGCCCGGCCTTGGTAATGACCTGGATCTGGTTGACCTTGGATAGGACGACCTTGGTATTGACCTTGACGGCCCCGTGTTGCCCAAGCTCCTTGGTTGTTGTGATTAGGCCTGTTATAATGTTGTCTATCTTGCTGATTTGCAATGTCCCTGGAAAGAGAAAAACAAGTCAATGGCGGCTTTTTGAAAGAGAATAATATGCCAATTTCAATATCCTAATTTGCTTTGTCAATTTCGATTATTCTCCAAACTATCCGACATTTAGTACATGGATAATCACTTGAAAGGCAAAAAAAGATTGACATATTGCAAACACGAGCTGGAGCCGTAGACAGAATGCGTTAATTATGGTGATGACACAAACAACTCTTTACAACTATGAACGTTACATTATATGGAAACACTTATACCAAAATTTATTACACACAGATAATAAAACTGAAATTCCCAATGTGTTTTCCTTGATTTGCAGGGCATGAATTCACTTACAACAAAAATAATTTTGATTCAAACCCCGTAACATACAGGTTCATACATAATATACAGATACTGAAATTAAAATGCCTGAATTTGCAAGCCATGAATAATGTATGGAATCGGACAATAAGGTTCACATACTGTGCAGGGAAGAGATCGTTGGACTTTCTGAGGAACACGTCGAGGGGCGGTCCGTCTCGTCCCAGCGGATCGTCCGGTGCCATGAAGATGTCACCAACGAACGAGAACATCAGCAAGCTGAGAACCAGGAAACAAAATATCTCATCAACAACAAAGCACAGGCATCTTCAGATTACTCACACCTTTCCTCAGTAGTAATCCTTTACGAGAGACAAACTGTTTCTGTAAACGGTTTCGACATTCTTTTGTCTCAGGGATATCAGAAAAGAACAAGTGGAAATATTTTCTTGTGCAATGTATTGCCCATGAGAAACTAAGAAAATATTGAAAATAGGCATGTGTCAGCCAGGGGCTGAGGGTCTGTGTCTGTTCTGTTTCTGTGATGGAGGCTCAATTAATATATTTTTTCTTTTGGGACAAGGAAAATGAATTTTATATATTAATTTCCTTGGAAATGTGGATATTTCTTAAGTCTGTTATCTATAAATCACTAGTATTCATTTTCACTACTTTTTATCATTGATTATAAACCTCGATCTATTTGATTCCCCTGAAATGAGGAATTTTTGTGGTGTCCCATTAGAATTATTGACAGAGATTTCTCACCGCTGTTCTATGATCTGTCTCCACTCGCGTTTTTCATGCCACAGATCACGGTAGTTATCATTGGAGACAACAATGCCGTCCGTCTCCTGAGCGAGGCGCAGAACGAACCTAAAATAGAAACAGCCAGCAATGACTTATTGTTTCACAAATTTATTTGAATGTGGAGTCGCAGGACCCTGAATGGAAGATTCGTTTTTAACGTCCCTAATGAGAGAGGGTTATATCAAGGTTCATCTCTTTTTTACTGGTTTTAAGCCGCAGGGGTGATGAGCGAAGCCATGAGATGAATTCAGGTAGAAATCTAACCCGTAAACATTTACGAGGGAAGAGTTCTTTTGCTTCCCACACCACATAAACATATTACGAGAAGGAATGGCCTTGGGATACTTGAATGGAGGATTGTAAGATTCGTTAATTAATGGAATACTTTGGCGCTTCCCCTCGGGCTTATCATTTGTTCGATCCCTAACATAAGATCGTTCGTCTTTCACAATTTATTCCTTTAAATGTGTTTTACAATAATATCAAGATTTATTAGATCAAACCAATGGCTTATGATTGCTGGGTGTACTGACTAGGACCCAATATAAATGGGAACGATAGAAGATTGTGTCAACATGCTGCCAACCTTCACCTTGTTGAGTTTGGTTATGTCAGCAAAGCAAAGCCTGGCTTACTTCATTATCACCAAATCAAGTCTATGATGTAAACTTCTTTATCATCTAGCGTGAAATAATAGTAGATGTTTGCATGGTTTGTAAGGACTTATCTGCGAAGAGAAAGGTCCACACCGAGTAGTTTATCAATATACATGTACTTTCGACTGCATGTCCGGATCCCAGACTGGCAGGTGTTGTTTTTAATCAAACTTATCTTATCGGAACTTTTTTTTCTGATAGTCAACTCGCCATATCGTCTTATCGGAACCTGTAGACATTCAATCTGAGAAATTCCCAGTTGATACAAAAGCTGGGTCACGAGGTGGCAGTGTCACGGGAGATGATCGATCAACCATGTCTATGATTAGAAGACTTAGACTCCGTGTCTGTTATGCCGATCTCTTATTTTCCAATACGGCTAACGTAATCTCAACAGCCCTCATAAATATTGACGCTTTATAACACCTAAAATTAAACAAATAAATCATGGATCTATTAACAACTGTCCTGGTTCGTAGAGATTAATAAGTTTCTCACTTGTCGTCGTAGCAGACGATATTTTTGCCCGGGAATCTGCGTGAGGGCGTGAAGACGAGGAAGCCGCCCTTACTCAGCTCCTCCAGCATGTGCTGGTCTCTGATTGGATGGTCGGGACGCGGGGCATGCGTACGCCACCTGGGCACGAACGCCGTCACTTCTTGGTGACCTCTGCGCCGGAAGTAATCTATACAGATCTTTATACCTTTGCAGGAAAATATTTGGTGATTTCCGTGTCTGAAACGAAAAGGCACAAGTAGGTTATTTTAGTGGTAAAGTGGATAAGTTACATTTCGTTGAATTTCATCATTCTGATTTTGAAATTCAATTGCATTCTCAACTGAATCATTCAGGTAGACTACTTTTTATTTATTCCAAGGGCTTGGATGACTGACAAGACTGTACTTATTCCAAAAGAAACTAAAACGTAACTATTCAAAAATATTCAAATTTCAATGTAAATATTAGCAAGCCTCTCAGTGCATTTGGGACATTTCTTCGGGTTCGGAGCTGAATTTATTAATATTTTATCTTTTGAAGGCATCAGCAAACAGGTTTAAAAACACAATGCTATCAAGCTGCTACACAGCATATTAGAAATGAGAATAATTTACAAAATCTTGATTAAGACTAAAGTAAGAGTATAATTTGTAAGAATTCGTAAGAACCCTAACAATCTCTTTTTCTAGTAAAATAGATATCTTTCCATTTCATCCATGGTAAGATTAATGGCAATAATTATGAATTATCTTACGTCATTGCTACATTGCTGCCGTCTATGATGATATATCTGAGGTTGGTATTCAGCTTAGAGGTGGCTGCAGCGTAAGTCTCAGGTTTCGGTGCCTGGTAAAATGCCTGGTGAGGTGGCTGCAACTGGTGAGGTGGCTGGTGAGGTGGGTGTGTCCGCTGCGCCACTGCCATGTACTGCTGTCCCTGTGCCTGTGGCTTTGTCTGCTGTCCCTGTGGCTGCTGTGACAGAGGCTGTATTTTATGTCTCTGTGGTGACTGGTTCTGGGGGTGAGTTCGCTGGGTGGGGTTGTATCGTCCCCGGCCGTGTTTCTCCTGGTTGCGCCCGGCGTATTGACGCTGAGCTCTGACCCGGCCGTCCTCTACGTCTTGCCCGTTACCGCTGAACGGCAGGGAGAAGTCGTCCAGTACATCCAGCCCACCGCCGGCCCCGTTGGCCGTGGGCTGGAGCAGCTCCTCGGCCGCGCCGTCTGCCTGCACCGTGCCGTACGGGGGCTCGCTCGGTGTGCCGGTGTTAGATTCAGCGGGTTTCTTCTTCTCTGTGCTACTGGGGGTCTGCGGGAAGCGGTGGCGACCGTCCTTGTCGGCCGTCACCCACTCCCCTTCCTCCTCTTCCTCCTCCTGCTGCTCCCCTTCTCCCTCCTCTTCCTTCCCGCCGCCCGCCGCCTTGGCCTCCTGCTGCCGGGCCCGCTCCACCTCAATAGCCTGCTTCAACATGGCGCGCCGCACCGAGTTCCTCGTGCGTAACTCCTCTATATCACTGCTGTCCTCCTCGTCGTAGTCCTGCGTCAGGCGCTCCAGGTAGTTCATGAGCACGGCGCGGTTCTTCTCGCCCTCCTTGTTCGGCTTGCCGTGCGGGCTGTGCTGCAGGATGTCGTGGATGGCCCCGGGCCCGCCACCTCCCCGCCCTGCCGCGCCTGCTGGTCTGCCATCCTCCTCGTCCATCAAACTGACCACCTCCATCTTATCTATGTTCTCCTGCGTGGGACTCCGGCGGTTCCGCTTACCGCGTGCTTTCCCTGTTTGCTTATTGGGTGTGGTTTTGCTGAGCTTGCCTTTCTTCATTTTAGGTCCCTGGCTATGAGACTGGGGCGCTTGCTGCTTGCCTGTGGGTGTGACCGGTCGGTGGTCGTCTTTATCGGCGGAGGTGTCTTCTTTACTGGTGGACGTGTCGCTAGCTCTGTCCTGCGGGGGTCGCGGGATGTGCACGGCCTCCAGCTCACTCACCGTCACTGCATGCTTCTGAGTTTTCTCGCGTCGGTTTGTATGCAGCACCTGCAGGAACTGCGCGGTCGTTAAAATGTCCCCGTAGTCCTTCTGCACCTCCTCGATCTCCACTATGGTGTAGCCACTGGTCAGCGCAAACTTAATGGCGTCAGAAATCAGGCCAGAGTTATTTGGGGGTCGTGTTGGGGTTTCGTTCGTCAAGTCGATCACTGGAGCATTTTTATATTTGTCCTGAGGATATGGATCAGCACCAACTGGACTTTCCCTGGCAGGAGACTTGGACAAATCCACAAAAGAGGAATCCTTATCACTCTGATCATTACCTAAATCCAAAGACAGACTTAAACTACTGTTACGTGATGAGGCATGTAGATCGACTGTTAGTCCCGACTCCATCTCCTTCTTGTTGTCTCTTCGATCTGGGTGTAAATCCACAAAGCGGCCTCCGGGGGTGTCTGCCTGCTTCTGTTTGCCGACCAGCGTCATGGGCACCGTCTGGTCAGGGTCCTGTGAGTAGGTGAGCTCAGACTTGGGTTCATCCACGCTGTTCTGCCGACTGTCGTCCATGTACTGCTTCAACAGCGTGCGCTTTACTGGGCCTGGAAGCGACGTCAGCGTCTCCACGTCATACTCCTCGCCATACAACTCTTTGTTCTGGTTGGAGAGTCGCCGTAGTTCGCGGTCCAGCCGGTCCGACACCTCGCCTGTGGCACTGGGGCTGGAGACATCAGGCACGTTCACGTCCTTGTACTTCTCGATGATGTCCTCGATGGCGGACATGGCGAGGGTCACCGCGAGGTCGTCTTCGCCCTGGATGACCGCCTGGCCCAGAGACGGGAAGAGGATGGCTGTGTTGGACTGTTTCTCCAGCCGACCTCGCACGTCAGGGTGCGAGAGCGTGGCATGCAGGTCGTCCGGGAAATTAAATGCAAGTTTCTTTCCTGGGGAACACAGAGCCTTGATGTAGCACTGCAAATTGTACAAAAAAATAGCATTGTCATATATATATACAGGGATGTTAGTTGGGATCAGGAGAGATATTGTTCGTAAGGAATTTGCTGCCTCATAGCATGGACTTACAAGACCTAAGAAAACGTAGAAAACACATTCAAACCACGGTTTGACTTCCATGAATCAAGCTCAATTAATATTATCTTTGATTTACAAAATGAAAAAATAATTCCATGAACTGAAAATGAAAACGTGGATTTCCATGAAAAGGTTGAAAGCTGGTATCTTTGTATAAACAAGCTAAATGACATGATTTATGCTATCTTTGATACAAAAGAAATTAATAAACTGAAAATGAAAAGAAGAATTTCCATGAAACAGTGGAAGACTGCCATCTCTGAATTTACCAATAGGTTAACATGTCTACTGACCTTAGCCGCTGTCCTGTCGTCTGCAAGTCCTTGTATGGAGATCCACTGCATCTCTATGCCTTCAACTGCACGTAAACCAAGACCAACCACGACGTGGAAAATCTCCTCTATTCTGTCTACATTTTTCTGCAGCAGTGGTACCTAGAGAATGACAAACAATGACTCTTATATAGCTTTAAGTATAGCTTATGTCATCATTGGGCAAATAGAATACATTGCATATTGAAGAGAATACCTGGTTTGGCTTGCCAATATCACAGCAGTCATGTTAATCTGTATATGTGAATTTACATACGGTGGAATAAAACATTAAAAAGAAATTAAATGGGCACATCTTTCATTGTTAAGCTAGAGGGAGCTCAAGGTGCACCTTTTTTTATAACATTAGTTGTCAATTCATTCAAATCTGTTTCAACCCCATAACCTGCAGAGATCATGGAGTACTGGGGCTTTGGTAGACTGGCTCCAGTCCCTGCATCCTTTGTCTACTCTCCTCGCTGGGATATAGGGACTGGTATAATCGGTAATGGTGTTAGATTTCTGGCGCTGTATAGCGCCAGTGTTTCCAACACTGTCCATACAGATATCATGGCTACTGGTCAGATATCTGATGGGAGATTGATACCCTCTCACTTTGATCTTAATCGGGTCACAATCAGGAGTAGGCTAAATTTATTCCTATGACAACACAGGCGGCCAGAGAACTGGAGGAGGGGAGGAGGAGGGGTAGAAGGAAGTATAGGGTTATAGGGAGTGGCTTGGGGCTGTAAACAGGAGATTCTGTTCATAGTGGACAAGTCTTTGATTCATGGGCCAGTCAGAGAAGGATACATACTTTAATGAAATTCAGTCTGATTGTGATTAATCATTTAATGGATGTTCATAATCAAAGACTTGAGCAAGTTTAGGGCTTTGGCATTCCTCGCGGTGGTGTGATCCAGTTTGCTCTCACAGGCCGAGATAGGTTGACACGCTCCACCACTAGCAGCTCAGCTTCAGTGTGGTATGACAGTTATGGACACTCATGACAATAAATAAACCTGCTCACTTGATAAGGGTAAGGGGCTGGAACTGGCCAGACATCCAAAGGAACCTTATCAAGGTCTTGGACTGGAACCAGTACTTTTTTTTGCATCACTGGACCTAATATGGCAGTGCTCACACCCGGAGCAGGGACACTTGCAAACATGGAGACTGACAAGCTAGATGTGACCCCCTCACAGTTCTGCCAGCTAGTTGTGGAGGCACCACCCGGAGGCCCTCTAATAAATGCTGTGGAGCATATTAAACACAGTGCTCCCAGGCAATTGTGCTTAAAGGGACAACTTACGCAGAATGGAAATTTTCCCCTTTATTAAGAGTTTATTTTAACCCTGCTTAAGGGAACACGCTGCTTAGGGGGACTCCCCGCTTAAGGGGACAGTTTTCCAGTATGGAAATGCTTCCTGACCCTGCTTAAGGGAACAGTTTGGATCACACTGCAGATTATCTCAAATCCTTGTTTATGGTAGTTGTGTGTGGTGGCCAGACAGTTATAACAACAAGGGGACAGATACCAAGACAATAGACCCAATCATTGCATCTCTTGGCAGCCCACAGGGAGTCGCTTATAATGCCAATGATTTTCATGCCGGCTGACAGTGGCCGGAAAGAGGCCAGCGTACAGGTTAACGGTGAGCGACACAGGGTGGTCTGGCTTTGAAGGTGCGATATTCACTGGGTCGGTAGTGGTTCTGGACGGCCCATAGTGAGTCGCTTATGAAATTATCCAATTATATCAGTTGGTTTGTATTTTCAGTTTATAAGTCGGAGAGACGGTAAATCTTATTCACACAAGACCAGCCACAGAGAATTTCAATAAAGTAACCTTTATTTAGTTCTTCGTATTCCAGGGGAGCAGTGCCCTTACCTCGAAATCAGTCAAGGTTGTACTTTGGGCACCGGAGTGCCAAGTAATACAGAGGGAGCTAGATTATTAACCAATGTTGATAATCCATACTGAACCACCAAGAAGGTTCCGAAAAACTTACTACCTATGTGAGGCCCTAAAGATTCACTCGTCACAGGGAGAACACCGTGAGTGGCATGTCGACTGCTGCAAACTCGGCTTTTTATACAAGCCGAGTTACATAATCTGGGCGGACCCATGGCACTTACATGCATGGGCTCTCCTGAACCGCTTCACAGCAGGCACTGATACCCTGCGTCCTCTAGCGAAGAGTAAATACACCACCACTCAACTGACCTGACCCCTACATGTCAACCCTCGGGATCTGGAGGTAACTGGGTGCCTGGGCCTAACTGTCACTTTGTAGAAACAATTACTCTCCCTGCACTGTCTGTCATAATACAATAACTCCTTCAACTTAAAGTGGAACACACCACTGCGAGGAGCACCAAAGCCTGGGCACCCTGTGAGCTCTAGGTCACCAGGGTTGATTATAATTAAACTTCATTTTAATTGTTTTATTCTAAGAGACATTGTAATCCAAGCCAAAAAGTAAGTGACACTAAAGAAGATCTACTGCACACTTAATATTTAGGTATGTCAGTTGGGCTCTGGGAAAAAGTGGAAACATTTTTTTAATTGGAATTTCCTGACTCAGAGAGAGAAGAAAACATGGATAACATATAAGTATTGACCATGGAATGGAGCTGAGTGTGTGTGGGGAGGTTCAAACCAGCATTTTATTGATGTAAATGAGGCGCACTTAATACTATCTTTGTTTCACACAAGGAAAATAAATTTCATATACTTGAGATAAAAAAGGTTAATCCCATGGACAAATTTGTTCAGCATTGAAGAATTGAGACTGATGCAGTGGAGTTAAATGACCATTATAGATAACATTACTGACAATCATGGGCAAGGAACCCTACTAGATTTACCTTTTGACATTCGATTATGATTTCGTCGCTGTCAAACTCTTCCTCCTCTTCAGGCTCCCGATCCGCCTGCCTGGCATGCTCCTTCTCAGCAGACGTGGGCTCGATACTTGGATGCATCGGTTGCAACATAGTGGTGTAAATACTTGAACGTCTTCAACCTCAAATATATTCCATTTTCTGAAACTGAAGTTATAAGTTATCTATTAGTTTCTATACCAGTGCGGTTATCTTACTGACGAAATGATTACTGATTGCTGACAGTATCACTGAACACGAAAGTGGGGGCTGACGAACGGTAGCAGGTAGAAACGGTCTGGAGTAATATCGGCCCGACATTCGCGGCAGAAAACGCAACGGCAAATAAACATATATTCCCCATCATGAATCTAAATATAAATTTGCTGATCGTTTTCCTCATGTCTTAAGCAGTTTATAAGTCTTCACCTGGCGTTTCTAGGTTATTTATTCGAATATTCACAGAGTTATGATTTGCCAAGTCGTTGTCGAGGATGGGAGACCGACCACGGCCCGCCCGCACTCCAACGTCTCTCTCCCGGGTCCGTGGTGGGGAGGCGGCGGCGGACGGGCGGGCCGATATTACCTGGCCCGATCTTACTCGTATTCTGACGAACATGGGTAAGTTTGGTCCATAGTCAATTTCAGTACCGGTAAATGAATTTATAACTTAAGTTAAGGGTACACCTATAGTAAATGTGTTACCACAACTTTGCAAAGTTATCTATTTCAAATACAATCTTAGTGTAAGTTACAATTGACAATTTTTAAATGATCTCGACATAGTAACAAAAGAAAAGTCTTCTGTGTTGTAATTAACCATTTGTTTTGTTTCAATGTTAAGTATTACAATTTAATACAGCTCAAAATGTCCTAGGCCATAGACGAACCTGTTGACAGTGTTGCTTTCTTCAAAGACAAGGCATTGGCAGGGATGGTGCCACGACGCGCTTATGAAAATACTATTCAGTTGTAACTATCAAAGCGAAATATCTAGTATGGCCTGATGAGGTTAATAATTAGAGCATAACGGTACAGAACACACCCAGGCTTTTGGGAAGTTGATTTCATTTGAAGTATCGATCTACAAGACATCGCTTGACAATCACAGAGACTCACGCAGTTGTTACTAATGTTAGTTCCAGGCTTCTGTCCACGAAGCTTGGGTAACATTTTCTTTGATTTGTTAACGCAAATAGTTGAAGTCATGAGATTTCTTTGTTACGTTTTTTGTATAGAGGGTTTCTATTGGAGATAGAAAATGTATGGGAGTTTTGAATCGCATTTGCAGTACAAAGGGAAATCAGTATTTCCACCTACCATCAAGATCACTGCCAGAAATCCACTTCCTTCGAAGTTCCCAACCGGAAGTATATTGATGCAGTACAGCACAAGTGCTGTTATTTTGATGCACCTTAATTAGAAATTAGAGGCTATATCTGAAGATAATGCATATAAAGAGTATTTCTAAAAAAAAAAATTGGGTATAATCTAATGTGCTTATTTTACATGACAACAAACCTCTATCCGATGGTTTTTTGCGGTAAATCTTTGGCATCGCCGGTACAAGTTTCAGCGCGATTATCTGCGGAACAGGAAATTCTTTGTTTACACGACCGACGTGATTGTAACTTCAAAACCACACTTAGTCAGAAACTACTATTGGTCATGGATGGATCGAACGAGGTCAGATATAATTTCAGGCACTGACTATCTATTGTGTAATTGTTATACCTTCTAGATCTAGAAAGGGTTGGCATGGGCACAGACACTGTGTGTGTTTCGGTTTAACTTTCACTGGAGACAGTGTAGTTTCAGTGTCACTGTCAGTGTCACACAGTACCCGGTACTGTATCAGTGGGAATTAAGCCAGTTTACCATCACCATATACCCATAGAGTGAAAATACCGTACGGAATAGTGTTCCTTACGGGAAAATACGGAACACTTCCTCACACTCGTTAACTAAAATATTAATTGTTAGGCTAAATTAAATAGATATTTTTTTATTAATTTCGAGTATATAAACGACCAACCATGCTTGTACAAGCCACAAAACTCGATAACAATTACGTACTCGGCGTAAACGCCTCACTTGTTGAGAAATGTATATTCCTATATACCCATTTCCGAACAATCTATAGTTACATACCGCTGCTAGGGGTACAGTTATTATGAGTTAGGCCACTAAAAAAAAAAATTGTTTCTCATCGCCAAGCCATGGAAAATATGACGAGGGCGCTTTTTTTTTTTTTTTTTTTTTTGCTGGATCAGAGATGACTTTTGAAGTGTCATAACATGGACTTCTGACAAACTTATTTAGATCATATCTTGCACTCTCACTGTAAGTTCCTAATATCTCACTCATTTTACTGTGTGTAATTGTCTCTGTATTAGATGTTTATTATAACCCTGTGTAAGCGGCCACCCCATGTAAGTGCACACCCCGAGTTAACGGACAGTTATTTCAGTACAAAAAGCCATTTAACCCTGTGCAAGCAGTCACTTCAGAGGAATGCCTTATCAAATATGCCTGGGTGGTGTAGGGACAACACTCCAGATTATCTTGATTCTTAGTTTATCGTGTGTATTGCCTGGTGTCTGATTGTCTAGACACCAGTCTAGTGGCCTGTGTGGGCTACTGTAGGTGTCAGGTAGGCGTCTGTGGGGTGTCTGTGTGGTTATAACAGTCTATCTCACCCCTGGTATTTTTTCTCCATAGACTAACCATTGGGAAGTTGTATCGAATGCCCAATCAGATATTTCAGAAAAATATCCAATGGAGGATTATGTCACAAATTTAACATGTTTGATGGTGTTGGAATGTGTCTGAAGGCTTCAGTCACAGCCCCTGGTGTCGGCACGTGTCAGGGTATGTCATAGACTCTTGTCATAGAACCGTGCTCAACCCAAAAAAATGTTGGCGACAAGCAAAATTTGTGTCGCAGAGGGTGTGTCAGAGTGTGTCGGGAGGTGTGTCGGGAGGGGTATCGGCTCTGGTGGACGCGACCATTAAGCAGACACCCCACATAACATTTTTGCTGACGCGCGCGGTGATGAGAAACAAGTGGGTTTTTTTAATGGCCTTATGTAGCGAGGCTGACGTTTTCGTCCCAGGCTGACATTTTTTTCCTGGGTTGACGTTTTCGTCCTGGGCTGACCACGTGATATAAATCTACGATATGATTGGCTAATGGACTGTATCGAAAATGGCCATGCCCCTCCTTCACATTGAAACACACCCATGGCAGAGATTCATGGAAATAACTGGAATCTAATATGGAAATGGGAAGTATAAACGAAGGGTTGTTAAGAAATGGAAAATAAATGAATAAGAATGAGATTCCATGTTAGCTATGGATGTGGTTATAGTTCTATAGTAAAGAAACTCCACAAAAATGAATTTGCCAAAATATTCAATTGTATAAATAGGATGTATCTTCATCCCAAGTTGATAATAGTCCAGAAGAAGAATCAAATCGAAAAAATACCAAAAAATTCTATGTTATATAGATGTATATAAGTAGAAAAAAAGCATCGCCAAAGTCGTAATTGCTGCGATGTCGAAGCCTGAAAAATGTAAACACTGTGACGTCGCAGTGAAGTTTTTTTAATAGCAACCTGCATTCAACCAGCAGGAATTCGGGGGGGGGGAATAAGATCAAAACTATCATAGCGCTTGTATCACAAGCTTATGAACAATAACATTGAAATCATTGTACAATTTGAAGGCGGTGCTCCATTGCACAGACCCAAATTCTTCCCCTGTTCTCCACAAAATCGTGCCATATTGTTCATCCCTCTATCTTACTATAATCGGTGGTGCTGCTCCATTAGCACTCTACTCCCTCAAGAATTGTTTGTCGTCAGTCTTACCTCGATCAGCACTGGATCGGAATACTTGCGCCACTGGGCTCTAGTAATGTGATCTTCATGATTGTTGCTGACTGTTGCACCGACTCATGGACGTTGGGTGCATTACATGCTATAGGCGAGTTCCCCGTTCAGCCAAGAGGGGGTGCGTCAATTGGCGTAGACTGGTTCCCTGCCCAAATAAAATAAGGGACTGGTAACTAGTTACGTAGGGAAGACCTTGAACTGACGGTCGCCACCTCTCTTGGCTCAACATAGACTTGCACAAGTCTTTTTTTCTTCTATTCTTCTATACAGTTACTAGCGATTTACTACCTTCACTGCTTTATTCTGGAGAAATACTGCTGCTGAATGTTTGATAGCAATCTTTTTTACTGGCTGTATGGAAGATAGGCCTGCAGGTCTAATACAAATCCAGATAAAATAAATGAAATATAAAGAAAAGGATACAGGGACTGAGGCCAGTCTAGGCTCTAGTCTCAGTCTGGCAATGTGACACTCTACCAGCAGAGTACAGAATCTCTGCAAGGAGAGTGCAAGAAATGGAGGCGATACCCATAGTGCACCATAAAAATGGAACCCGTTACCTGGCCTATAATGTGACTAGGCCAGGCTTCCAGGCTACAATTGGCGCAGTCCACCAAAGATAAGCATTGATGTTATGAATGTTTAAAGCACACTTGGGTGCTAAAATTATGTCCAATCATTCAAAACTGTCCAAATTTTCAGCCTCTGCTTGTGGGTTTCCGCTTCCTGGGTATTACCCGTTCATGTTGACTGAGTCCATTGAGGTATAGGTGGGAAGTCGTCAACCCCAGAGGCTTACTCGCATCAAACCTTTTGGCCATATCTGATTTATCTAATGTCATCGCAAGCATTAAAACCCAGGGGAAATGTCTCTGAATTGGACCAATGTACTGCGATTAGTGAGAGAATTAGTAAAGAATCAGCGGAAATCCTACTGCAATTAATAGCAGATTATACGTTGATGATGCCCCGATCGTCATGGTCCTAACACCACTACAGCTCCACTACGAGGAATGAGAGGAGTTTAAGCACTAACCAACCCACAAACAAACCATCGCCCCTCAATCCGCTGCACTGGACCCTGTTTCTTTTAACAATAAAGAATTAAAAAAAACCAGCTGACAACTGAAATCATGGTAGGCTCGAGCACCCTGGCAATCCTAGGATAGTGCAGGAGTGATCAATTAACAGAAATCATAACTCACAAGTCAAGTCAAGGCTGAAAATTGGGATTTTCCATTATTGTGAAAGTAGTCTCTTAACTCGTATTAATTTGTTTATTATGACTGTCGCTAAATGACGTCATGCTATTTTGACCATTTTTGATTCCCCCCTCTTCCTTGTCATTTTTTGTCATACAACCCTTATCATTCCTGGTCAAGAGTACATCAGTAAACTCCATCACATATTCATATTCACATCATTGTATAAATACAGTGAATGCTGTGTCTATATTTGTACTCTATATCATTGTAATTCAACATATTGTTATTTGAGTTTACATTATACTTGAAGCTTACTGTTGACAACATTTGGTCGCAGTAGAATACCAAATGTAATAATTTGCAATAATTTGTCCAATAAATAACCCCCCCCCCTTCCCTCTCCCCTGCTGCATGACCTCATTCATGGACAAGTCCCAGGAAGGAAAAGGCCTGAAACTATTGTGAGATTTTCTCAAGATTGCAGAATTACAAATGATGATTTGGGAATGGGCGCACTTTTCATAGTTCATCATGGGGACATGAGAATTTAACCACATTGACACAGAAATGTTTTTCATGAAACTTTTGTAATAATAGATTTGTTATATTACTTTATTCAGGTTCAAGAGAAGAAAGAAATAGAGGCCAACATGGCATCTAGTGTACCTGCTCCTCCGGCTCCCAAACCTAAGCCGAAAAAGGGTATATATAATTTATACTGCTAATTTGATAGGTGATGTTCCAATGGGATAACTACACAAACATGCATTGTGCAGCAAACAGTGGTAGATTTACTTCTAAATCAAAGGCCAATCCATCTCATACCATGTCTATGTGGTGTAGGAAGTAAAAGAATTTGGCAAGAAGATAAAGCAGTTCTATGGCATGGTCTCCTCCACCGCCATGAAGAAGTAATGTGGCGCCGATGCTGAGTACAGGTCCATGCAAATTACTGACAGTTCCATCAATTATTCTTATACCATATCTATATGGTGTGGGAAAATGTAAATGTGTGATTTCTACCTAAATTCATCTTATAGATTTGATCACTATCAAACCCAAAGTAAGTCTAATAAAACATATTGGATATTAAATATCCCAACCAAACAAAAGTGCACACTCAGCAGCCTGCCTGCCCAACAGCTACCAACCGCCTCAATACAACTTGTCCATATATATCAGCCTTCCGACTCAACAACTTGCCTACCTACCAACCTAGCTTCCTACCAGCCTGCCTATCTACCAACTTACCTCTCCACATCCACGAACATACCTAGGCACCTGCCCCCCATCCTCCACCCCCAATCAACCTTCTCGTCCAGCAGGCTGTCCACCCAACAACACTGCTGATATATATACATACTTCTGCAAAATATTGCAATTTTTCAGGAATTTGCATATGCATGCATACGGAAAATCAAAACCTGAAGCTCCCCCCTCCCCCCTATACGCTCTTGTACGCATCGGGATTAGCCCCCCTCCACCCCCTTTTGGTGCGCACATACTTTTTGGATGGCCCCGAGCTGTTAAATACTGCTGGTACCCGACGAGTGCTACATCTCCGTTGCTCAATCCGACGACCTCATAACATACAGGACTTAAGTTCAAACATCACCTTCTGCCGAGATGAGTCTCATTTAACCTAGAAATCATCATATCCCATCAGTCTATGATTGGTCTCATTTTCTTCCTAACAAACCTGCAAACAGCATGTTCTATAATTCAGTACTGTTTTCATTGATGTCCAGCACCGGAGCTGCCAGTGTTTGAGCGGCGGAACTGGATGGTGCACCTACACTACATTCGTAAGGAGTATGAGACGTGCAAGGTGCTCATACAAGAGCAGCTCGCCGAGAGTAACGGCATGTGCGAGTACGCCGTCTACGTCCAAGGTAAGAACCACTCACCCTCAGTACCAATAAGCTCTAATAGAATAAGACTGGGAAATATGTCATATTATAACGTTGTGTTATTGTTAAGAATTTCTCTTACAAACATATATCTATTTTGCTTTCAAATGTAATTAAAAAATACATTTCAGTTATAGTACTTTTCTTCGTCAGGCAACTTAGACCTCGTCACACCAACAGCATTAAATGTTATCATTGGAATTGTATGCTCTCTCAACAGATATTAGATTCAGATGGCAATACACTGAACCTTTATCAAATCAAGTCTTTTATCATGTTCATTAGGTGCACAAGAGGCAGAGGAAAAGTTTGGATCTACTGTGTATTTTTTGGTAAAAATCAAATTTACTCCAAGATAAAAGTGCACAACTATTTTGTTTTTCAGCATTGATCATGCGACAAGAAGGCCGCATCCAGGAATCCCTCGAGATGTTCCAGACATGCACGCTCCTGAACCCCCAGAGTGCAGACAACCTCAAACAAGTAGCGCGTTCACTGTACGTTACTATCTTTTATAAGCATGTGGGACAAACAAGTAGGCCGGTCACTGTATGTTTATGTCCTCATATACCAGCATGGGAGGCAAACAAGTATCCCGGTCACTGTATGTTTCTGTCCTAATATACCAGCATGTGGGGCAAACAAGTAGCCCGGTCACTGTATGTTTCTGTCCTAATATACTAGCATGTGGGGCAAACAAGTAGCCTGGTCACTGTATGTTTCTGTCCTCATATACCAGCATGTGGGGTAAACAAGTAGCCCGGTCACTGCATGTTTCTATCCTCATATACCAGCATGTGGGGCAAACAAGTAGGCCGGTCACTGTATGTTTCTGTCCTCATATACCAGCATGGGAGGCAAACAAGTAGGCCGGTCACTGTATGTTTCTGTCCTCATATACCAGCATGTGGGGCAAACAAGTAGGCCGGTCACTGTATGTTTCTGTCCTCATATACCAGCATGGGAGGCAAACAAGTAGGCCGGTCACTGTATGTTTCTGTCCTCATATACCAGCATGTGGGGCAAACAAGTAGCCTGGTCACTGTATGTTTCTGTCCTCATACACCAGCATGTGGGGTAAACAAGTAGCCTGGTCACTGTATGTTTCTGTCCTCATATACCAGCATGTGGGGCAAACAAGTAGGCCGGTCAGTGTATGTTTCTGTCCTCATATACCTGCATGGGAGGCAAACAAGTAGGCCGGTCACTGTATGTTTCTGTCCTCATATACCAGCATGGGAGGCAAACAAGTAGGCCGGTCACTGTATGTTTCTGTCCCCATATACCAGCATGGGAGGCAAACAAGTAGGCCGGTCAGTGTATGTTTCTGTCCTCATATACCAGCATGTGAGGCAAACAAGTAGCCCGGTCACTGTATGCTTCTGTCCTCATATACCATCATGTGAGGAAAACAAGTAGGCCGGTCACTGTACATTATTGTTCACATATAACGGCATGTAGAGCAAACAAGTATCCTGGTCACTGTATGTTACCGCTGTCATACATCAGCATCTAGGGCAACCAAATAGCCTGTGGCATGTTGTAAAGTTGAAGTCTACTTCTTGTTACAGGTCGGTTGTATAACGACAGAGATCGCGGTTTAAAACAACTTAGCAGTCACTCATTTTCAATCTGCAATGCAACCTAAATTTTGTGCATTGAAACAATGATGTGCTAGTTTAACACATCACAAAAAGTGTAGCTATAATCTTAAATTGATCTCATGTCATGTTCTGGATGTTCTATATACTAAACTGAGAGATATAATTTACCTTGACAGTGATATACGCTTATTAAAGTAAATATATTTTTTTAGATAGAAGCATTGGAGATTTGTTTTGTCATTTTATCTAGTTTTCCACTGCTATTAGGAGAACTAAGTCAGTTAGAGACATATCATGATTTTCTCCCACGCTTATCATTTTGCGTTGTTTACATTGACAGGTTTTTACTCGCACGACACAAAGCTGCAATTGATGTTTATAATGAAGCAGCAAAGATGACAGAGCGCGACTGGGTAAGTTCATATAGTTCATGATCCCCACCCTCTACAGTGTTAGGTTCCTACAGTATACGTACACCCGCCCCCGGGGTCTGGTCACTGTTACCTGGTGACCTGGGCCCTCCCCTCCAAAAAGCACCTGGATGTACCAGGGAGGCGACTGAGGTCAACGACCAGTCTACTACAATAAAAGTGTAGAGGGAACTCCAGTCGTCTCTCTTCATTTAAATACCATCAGATATCTCGGACAATATGACAATAGATTAAAGAAAAGGACACATAATTTCTTACCTCCCTCCCACCTCAATGCTAAGGTCCCATACTCTGTGTATGAGAACTGGAGAATCCACGCCAAATCAAAGTCACCTCTGTCTTCTCTTTGCCTGAATCGGGGTCGCTCGCCCCGTTTTGATTGTATAAAAAATATCGCAGTTTTTATGCTTAAATGTGGTATGTAGTGTTCACCATGGGCATCATGTGCTATGTAATTGTCTGGTCTATTGCTACAAGAGGATATTGATATTGCTTGTATGTGAATTTATATTTCATGCGTAAGACTAAATTACGGTGTTTCTTCTCCTAAACGGGTTGAGATCTCATTGTGATGACTTCGTTTCGGGGAGGTTCTTCAGTATCACTGTGTACTTACGTGTGGTAATTGACATACAGGAGATCGCCCACAACCAAGGCGTGTGCTACATGTACCTGAAAGACTACGACAGAGCCAAGGAGCTGCTCAAACAGGCCATCTCCTTCGCACGCAACGACCTCTCCTACATCATGCTGGGCAAGATCTATCTGATGGAGGGTGACGTCCACATGGCAATCGACATCTACCGCCGTGCTATAGAGTGAGTTGTCTCTGTTACTCTGTGAGGTGTGGAATGAAACAAGGAGTGAGGTTCTGCAGTTCTAATATCAAAAGTTACTGAATAAATGTGAAAGAGCCAGACATTTTACTTGAACTCATACCATTGGGTCGGCCCAATCAGTTGAAGTCTGTCTGAGGCATGTAAATCCTGGAACTCAGTTGAAACTATTGGTGGCGTCACTTCCAAAATAGTTCTTGTTGTTTATCTTCTTGCCTTATCTTCAAATAAGAAAGTAATAATTCGATATATGATACATAACTCAACTGCAACTCCTCACTTAACCTGTACAGCTCTTTGTGTGGCATCACATAGTGTTATCTAGGTCTCTGACCTTAATCAAGTGGACCACTCCTCACTTTACCCCTGTAGTTCATTGTTTGGCTTCAGATAGTATTTATTCAAGTCTTAGACCCTGATCAAGTTGACCACTCCTCACTTTACCCATACAACTCTTGGTTTGGCCTCACAGTCTTCATATAGGTCTCTGAACGTAACTAATTGGAACAAACCAAGCTCGAATCATATCAACGCAGATAAAATGATAGTATAGACTTGTCTTTTTTCACATCAAGGTTCGTGGTAAACGTATTGTTCTAAATTCAATCTTTGTGGGATGTTGTCTATATTTCAGCACACTACATAGCTCTCATATTTTTTATGCAGGTTCTCCCCAGAGAGCTCCGAACTGTTGACCACTTTGGGCCTTCTCTACATGCAGGTCAGTAGAATTATGTATTGCAAACCGTAGCAATTGTTCAAAAAAGAAATGAAAGATAATTGTAAATGATAAACAAAACTGATTTAAGCATCTATGATGTATGAAAATTGCATGGAAGTGAACCTATATTTAAGGCAAGTCTTGAATTGTTTGAAGTGTCACCTCATAAATGTTGGTTAGTCCCAGAAGGTGTTCGAACACCTTGGCAATGCATTGACATAACAGAAATTGAGATAAAACCACACAAATTGCAGGTGGGGCAGTACCAGAAGGCATTCGAGCACCTGGGCAACGCGCTGACGTATGAGCCAACCAACGTGAAGGCCATCCTGGCGGCAGGCAGTATGATGCAGGCACACGGCGACTTCGACGTGGCACTCACCAAATACCGCGTGGCCGCCAGCGAGACCCCGGAGTCAGCCCCGCTGTGGAATAACATCGCCATGTGCTTCTTCGGCAAGAAGAAATATGTCGCCGTAAGTTGTTTTTTGTTTATTCTAGGATCTCTATATATCTTGGGGGATAGATTAGGTTAATTATTTCCAAATTTTTAGATTCAGGCTTTTTGGTAGAATTAGTGTCTGACCACTGGTTTTCTGATGTTCTAAAATTTTTTAGATTAGGTTAAACCATGACTCCAGCACTTAGGTTCGTGAAAACTGCTTTTGTCTATAAGCGTGACCCAAATTTGTAATTTAACTGGAGACTGGATTATAATGTCACTCTCTTTAAAGCAAGAATTCAAATAGCTCCAAGGGAGCAACCATCCAATTGGACGAGCGCATTTCGGTTAGCCGGTTCATGTTTTCATTGTGTAAATTGAGTGGCTGTGGAATGACTACATGTGCATCAGGTAGGTAGGCTTTCAGGCATGACTGAGAGAAGAGCAGGATGGGAATTTGGGATGAACATGCCACGAATATGAACGCCACTAAATCGTGTAAATTAGATACCACCTTTAACGATGTTAATTGAGCTGGTAGAAATGGACGTTTTCTCCCCTCAGGCGATCAGCTGCCTGAAGCGGGCAGTGTACCTGGCGCCATTTGACTGGAAGATCCTCTACAACCTGGGCCTGGTTCACCTCACCATGCAGCAGTACGCCTCGGCTTTCCACTTCCTCTCCGCCGCCATCAACCTGCGACCCAAGATGGGCCAGCTCTTCATGCTGTTAGCAGGTACCCCGTCTCATTTTTTAAAATTTGTTATTCAGGAAAAAAGGGAGTAAGTACATGCATCCAATCAGGACGCTCTTCCACGAACCAATCCAACTACAGTAAGAAACGGAAAAAGAAGGAACACAGACAAAACAATACATTATTTGCCTTGCATCATCTCATCATTTACACAAGTGCACCCCTCTTATTTTTTCTCCACCCCATACACACATTACGTTACCAACGTACTGAGTCTTGAGATCGCTACTGATGAGAATACGAATAGTTGTAATCTCGTAGGAGAATACGGAATCAAAGTCACTGAAACATCATCGTAGTGCGTGAGAAAATCGGTGGCCATACTGTCTTGTCTTAACTTAGAAATGCAGTGCTGGATAATGATATCCTACTTGTATTTGACTACGCAATATCCACGCTCACGCTCGAATATTATTACACGTCAACTACGTCTTATAGCCTATAGCATCTTTAATGATTAACGGTTAATGACAGGAGACCAACCATTCTGCTGTTTGTTTATGTGGTATTTGTTTAAACTCGTCAGAATTTCTCAGTGTATTTCCCAGTTATATGAGGTTAAAATATCTTCCAGTTGCCCTCACCCATCTCGATGATCCGGACAATGCTAAACAGGCATACGAACAGGCAATTCTCCTCGAGTCGTAAGTGAATTTCTTAATTAGTTATATACTCAATTAATTAAAAACTAGGACTAGGGACTACTACTTTGTAAAACATCCGTACACCCAGAGAAAGAAAAAGTCGAAAATGAATCTATGTAAAAGAAAGAAGAAACAAAATTGCCCCAGTAATAACTGTCGGTCATTCCTCCTATGTAGGCTATGACTAATTCTGCCCCTGGCCTGGCCCAGTCCATGGTGTCACACTTTGATCACAGGTCGCTACACCCTTTCATCTCATTTTGGTCGCTGTGTGAAAGTGATATTGTATACTGACATTAGGCTGTGCTGTAGGCGCAACCCGTTGGTGTATAATAAATATCTATGTTCGTTGTAGGCGGGACCCACTGGTGAATCTGAACTACGCCGTATATCTGTACAACCAAGGTGAGCGGAAATCCGCCACGCGGCAGTTCACACAGTTTGAACAGAAGTTCCAGGCGTTGCGACAAAGTAACCCAGCCGACATAGACCCAGAGGTAACGTCCACACAGCAATGACTATCTTTTTTTTTAATTATTTGCCCATTCTCAAATCGCCATAACTATAATGTAAATGTGATGTTTATTATCCTTCAGCATCTCATGAACATCACTCCCGCATTAATTTGTATGACAAGATATCTATTTAAATACGTACTGTATTATACCGAGCATAATATACATAAATGACATTGGATATTTAATTTTTATATTTATCAAGCAAAGAGTGTGTTTGTTTTCAGTGTTTGTTTGTTTGTTTGTGTTTTAATATCCAAGGGGACCCTGAGGGTATATAGGGACCATGTCTTCAGTGTACCTGCCCCTCCTTTATCGGGGTACTCGAAAATTTCATAGGATTTTTCATATTGCGTGAGTTATTAGCAGGTGGACTGTTGGTCTTTAGGTTATGGCTATAGCCTACTGTAGTACACATGCTTGTAAAGTCATTAGGTGACCTGACCATATTTTTGCTTTTTATAGCTCACTAAGTACAGATAGGAATATGATTTCTGTTTTGGACAGAAGGTTTTATGGTGGTATAATGCCTCACAGTTTTTAAAATTTAGTATTTTGGAATGGATTTGAAAAAAAACTGAAATCAGTTTGGGGGGGACTTTGGTAGTCACAGGTCCATTTTTAAGAACTCCTTTATGGACATATTTCTACCACTTAAACTGGTTGAATCATAATATGATATGCCTCGTTTGAAAGAGAATAAAAAACAGTAGGTGCTAGGAAGTGGAATTTTCTAAGTAGATTCTATATTTACAGAGATATTCAAGTATTTGTTGAAAGTGGGGGGGATTTTCAGTGAAATGGGCATGCTCAAACAGATGTTTACTCAATATTGATTTATAGTGAGCATTAGTGTAACATTTACCATCTCCATAAGTGGCACTGACAGTTGCTTACACACTAGGAAGTGTCATTATTTAGGTAAAATACATATTTGGTGTGCTATTCATGTATTTCTTCTAAATCTCATAATGTGAGGGGGGGGGGGGGGGGGGAGGCAGCAGGTGTATGAGTGGATGATTTATTCAGGATATTTACACACAAATAGAAGTCAAAATGGTTCATAACTTTGTTGTAGGAATCAGTCAAGACCCAGTCAAATGATATTGGTTTGTAAAATTATTTGTAATATCATTTACCACCAGATATTGGCTTGACCTACTTTATTGGTGTATATAGAAACAAAGTTTTGTCCCCCACATGGCTAGGGAGCATGCAGGTAGGTCTGTGTGCACTAATCCATGAAGCTATCACCATAAAGCTATCTGAAAACGTTTCCTATGTACTCAGAGAATTGTTGATTGCCAGAACAGAATTGTTGATTGCCAAACGAAATTACCCTCAGCCAGCTAAATATAAGTGTGCATTGAGCCATGACCTGCTGAGTTCACAGAAGAGTAGGGCTTAAAATATCCAATCAATGCAGGCCCTTCCCTATTCATTCACCCCTCCCTCCCTCTGTATTGAGTTTTAAAGATGTCGACCTGCTCATTTAGTCTTTAAAGGCCAATATTTCTATTTGATAATGCACTCTTAGCTCTTGTCTTCACCGAATAATATCACGAAGCGGAGCTCATTGATATCTGTGGCAGAAGACAATGAATGCTTTTGATGGATCTGATGTATAGGTGTATTATACTGCATCGTATTCTCTGTTATTCCATTTTGTGTGTCATACATGCATATCAACTCAATAATTACGCTGGTTCCCCGGTCATCCGTTAGGGGGCTCGTCGGAATTAGCCAGCGGCGTACACAGGCGGAACCCGACCAACTCAATAATACTTTAGATATAGCTTAGATAACACAGGAACACCCAAACTGGATGCACAATAATACATTCTCCAACCACGACAATAGCCTGTTGTGACAGAGACTACAACGACAAAAGATCTGCTCGAAGAATGATTCACTCTTCCAGCAGAGGTTCTGACTCTGGTAGTTAGAAGATCAGCTCGGCGAGTGAAAGTCAAGGTAGCTCAGATCAGATTCCACCAGAGTTTACGTCAGTATGCTCTGGTGGCCAGAGTAAGGCTAGCTTGTGATGTGAGTGATGTTTGTGCATGTGACTCGTTCGTAGTAGGACGCAGTCAGACTGGTCTGACCTTATACTCTAGTATTAGGGTCGGACACCACTGCATTAGACCTTTCTGGGGTTTTCCTTTAAAGGGTTAAATAAACATGTTTTGGCTTAAAACATCGTCATCCTAAACGTTCTACACAAAATACGCACAGACATACCCAATACCCTTGCCCATACTCCTCATTCTAATGGCGGGTGTTAAACGAAATAGGCAGTGGATACCATTTTTGTGTAAGTCTTTGGTATGACCCGACCGGGGTTTGAACCCACGACCTCCCATGCTCGAGGCGAACACCCTACCACTTGGCCACCGAGATTTGGCATTCTATACATTTGAATTTGTGCTACTTTTAGCACAACCACCAAGAAAATTCCCACCCCAAGCCAATCAGACCCTGGTCAGGCTGCCTCGTTCAACTCCAAGCGGTCCGTGAAAGGGACTAGAATCATTGTGTGTGTCAATAAAACTGCGTTTCCGTGTTTTCACAGATCATAGAGATGAGCAACAAACTGGGGCCCGCGCTGCAGGTTGGCGAGAGTCTGGTGTGGCAGAGCCAGCAACCACCGCCCGTCGCCCAGCCACCGACCATGCCGCCAACCAAATCACAAAGGTGACTAGTGCACATGTAATCTATTTTAAAAATAGGTGATAATACATCTTTTTCATGAACCTAGTTCTTGTGAAAGGCATATCCTATCGTTGACAGTGGCGCACCTGGGTGGCTTTTCAAATATTGATAACCAGCAGTTCAAATTGCTTTCTTGTAATGTATTGTCTAATGTCAGATGAATAAAACTATAGCATGTTGTCAAGTTTCTCCTCGCCCATGAGGTTAAGTATTATGGGACGTCATACAGTTGTTAGAAATAGACATGCTGTCGCTAATTCAGAAAGGAACTTTTCTTAATTATTTCGTGTATATTTAATAATTTCTCCTGGTTTCCACCACAGGGATGGTCCGGCTTTGGCGGGAGTGCCTCCACCCCGGATCACGGACAACCCGCCCGACGCGCCCCCAGCGGAGAAGTTATACGCCAACTGAGTCGGGGTTAGAAACGTCTTTGAGGTTAACTAATGTAGGATATCTCTTCTATTGTGAATATCTCTAGCTAGGAAGAACAAAAAAGTATGATTGCCTGTGCATTGAAGGATGCACATGTGTAATAGTCTGAATGTTAAGAGATCTGAATTTTCAGTGCAAGTCGCTAAAAGGTGTTCAGATTATGCTCCTTAATGTATATATAGAACACATATGGAGATTACGTGGATTTTTTTTAGAAAATACCTACCAAAAGTGATGGGTTTTTCTTTTGTAAATATAACCCACTCCCTCCTTGAGCCATTCCGTCATACCCATATCCGTCCGCTGCATCATATACTATTTAAATTATTGTGCAACTCGTACTTACATGCCCTAAAAGTGATGTGATACTTTAGAGAAAACCGTCCATTATTTAATGCGAAATATGAAATTTCCTTTGAGGAAATTATATGATGTATTCATATATCAAAACACTGATACATTCCGAATTATTCGTATGTGAATAGAGGAGCCTTTATGCTCCATGTTGGGAATAAAGAAAATGTGTGCGAAAATGGTTTGTTGGTTTGTGTCGCATCTATAAAATCCAATAAATTCAACTGCGGTATGAGTGACGAGACTAGGTGTGATCACTTTTACAGACTACAACCTCAAGGGTCATGCTTATCATATCATTGATGGTTAAAAAAGGATACAAAAACAACCTAAATTTCTTCCATGCGTTTGGTTTATTCAAACATCGAATCTACATAAAATGCTGAGCAGTTTCTTCAAGTAAGCCTTCTGCTCCTTAAGGTCAGCTTGGACAGTGGAAAACTGGCATTTTCCATGAAGAGACTTTTCAGCCTTTCTTAACAAAAACAGCCCAACATGAAAATAAGTATCTGATCTTAATGTCACCTTTTAACATCGAAAATCCATGGTCTTTGAACAATTCAACCGCAATGTTCCTTTGTGAACACCACTTCACCTCTGCATGCCCGCTGATGTGATCAGAGTGTCATATTGTGTAGTTCAGCTGAACATTAAGAAAGCTGTGATTAGGTTGTCGTGGTAATACTTTATAGAACATATAATAAGGTAAGAGGACTTGGAAATCAGCAGTAGAAAGAAGAAGTTTAAACCTGACTATTCAATTCTCTACGGAACTCAGGAACATCTCAGTAATCAGTGGAATAATACCTTCCCTTCGGAGATTTTCATCAAATAACAATGCCTAGTCTCCAGTCTGTGCGGAGTCAGTCAAGGGGTATCCCAGACGGTGGGTTCTTTCGAGTAATCAGTGATGATAAACAAAAACTAGCAGACATAGAAAACTTATAAAGGAATTTGTCCATTTCAGAACACATGAATCAACCCGACTGAGGAATAATACAGTATGCCATGAAGCGGCTATTTGGGTTTCTTTACCAATATAACCGTATCTGTTTTGGTTCTGTAGTTTCGTAGGGCATTTTTTATATCAAGAAACTGGCTCTTTGTCTTTAAACTTGAGGTCAAAGGTGGTAAAACTAATTACTGAATAGCAGACTGAAAGATTCAGGCCTTTGTCGGTCGTAATTGGAAGTTGTGGTGATTATATACTGGAGTGATGATAAAATAAAATACAACCGTTGTTAGTCATATTAACCATGGGTCTCATAAGAAGAAATTCAGCTGTAAATTCTATAAGACATCGACGCGCAGATATTTACCGATCTGACCAATTTGTTGGATTACTGACAATCGGTGAGTTTTTGTCCATTGTACACACTACACTCTCCCGATTTTACTGACGGCCTTTGGTCTTTACTCGCATGTGCGGTATGACCAACTCTTCCTGACTGCGATAGCACCCTTTGATCTCAGTCTGGTCGCTGTACGAAGGTATCATACATAAAAAAAAGTGTTACTGTTTATTACCGATTACAACCGACCGTCGAATCGGTGAGAATAAGGGATAAAGTGTCGATATCTTATAGGCTTTAGGATGACAACTCGGAGTATGCAGCATTGGTCTAAGATACAGCACGGGCCCTTCATATAGCAGTAAATAACATAGATAACTTATACAAAACACCAAATCATCCACCACTCAACAGCCACACAACAAACAATAAATATTAGCAACGCAATTAGAGTAAAAAGAAATTACAAATAACAAGGCAATAAATACTAAGTTAAGGGCCGACAACTAAAAAATACGAAGTTTCTTGTTAGACTTACTATAATGTTGGATATATGGACTAGTAATTGATTGATACGAATTTACCTAACAATTTTAAATACTGGGTGAGATCTGCCAATGTAAATCACAGAATGCCTTTACAACTCCCCAGCCAATATTATTCGGTTATAAACACTTCTGAATTAATAAATTACATTTATGAGGTAACTCTACACAGTCTGTTATAACCATGGCCTTTTAAATGGGGACCTTTCACCGTAACAAAATAGTGATATTCGCTTTGGGACTTTTCGTCGCTGTAAGGCTACCGGTTGATGACTTAGAAGACTCCCAATCTATATGAGCCATAGGGACTATTATAGCAGAAACTGCCTTTCTCTCCCATTGGCTGAATAAACTTGAACAGGATAGAGCCATCCATATGTACGCAGTGTGGAGGGGTGGGGGACATTTTTTTTTAACTATTTTACGTACTTTCCTTTTTTTAAGCAAGATGGAGGGTTGTGAAATGTTCAGAAATTTTGCGTGCGCACTTTCTGGGTGGTCGGATACCTGCAACAATATAACAAGACCTGTGATCACATGTTGGTTGATGCCTGGCTTGGACACCGCAGCCCTAAGTCTAACTTTCAAGTCACAAGTAAGCGTTATTACATACCTATGCCCACATCAACTGGAGATACCGTACACCCCTACCCATGTCGTATTTATACCCGTACGTCACCTAGGTGTCAAATTTCACCAACTTAAGGTACATAATATTAATAATATGAGAACAGACGCACTCTCTCTCTCTGTTGGTAAAATTATTTATCAGATATATCTCGATGCCGAATGCAGGTATATAAGACTTTTTTTTACATTCAGTGGTAGCATATTACAAGGAAGTGAAGTCCCTTTCTCCCTAGCTCCGCCTCCGCATGTTCTACTTACGAAGACAGTAAACCGGTTTCCGTTTATCATTATTCCCCTGGGTTTACACAATGACCAAATTAACGACCCGCTCCGAAGCCTGACACTACTACTCTGTTCCCCTGTCATTCTTTGGTATAAAGTATTTAACACTGATTCAAGGCGCACTCATCTAAGTACAGCATTCTGCCTCAAGTCAAGGCGAGGGGAGTATGTACACTACCGCCCTACCTCGTCTATCACATTAGAAGCTGCACACGATATATACTAAGAATGAACTGCATCGAGACCCATAGCAGCTTGAAATACACCGAGTTTTGATGGTGGAGTAATCTCACAAGGCAAAGCTATGTGGGATAACGTAGCAAACCAAAACAAACGGTGTATTTTCAGCAGCTACGTATCAAGTGCGGTTCAGATACCATCTCACCCCTATCACTGACTGATTGGCTAACGTGTGTGACCTCATCGTCCATTGAGTATTTTTTTCATGATACTCCATGGGCGTTGAGTAGAAGTTCCCAATGTTTATTGGACAAAAATACCAGCGATGGGATACAGTTTACTACCTACTTGTTCCCAGTTACCCATACCAGAAACCATCCACCATCCCAAACGTTAGAGCCCGATAACACCATGTCACGTCAGAATAATGTGTTCAGTATTTCTCCCGCGCATGTCTATGGCTATAAGTGGGATTTCCATTGAAAAACTTTTGGTACTGATCAATTTATCGTACTATCGTACGTAGAAACAGGCCGATATGGTGAGGTGTTTTTTGACAGATAAATGTAAAATTAAGCACCACTGATAAAATATACCTCCCATTAATTCAAACCTGGATGATTTTGTCATTGATAGTCAATTTTCGAAAACGTAGTTGGCAGGCACCAAAGAAACAGGTCTTCGACAAAAAATTCTATCATCAAACAACCTCCACCGCACCACTAACCCACTTCTATAAGAACGAAAGAGAAATTGTTTGGGTTTTATCGGACAATGGAAAGCTCACTATAAGAATTATGGAGCCTTTTGCAATGAGCTGGAAACGTGTTCACCCAGGTAACTGTAATCCTTTCTTATCACATCTATAATTCACCTTATTTATTTTACATGATAATCCTAACAATCAATTTTCCTGATAACAATTGCTAAACAACATGTACGAGATCTGGGCAGTGAGAGCCACAAACTGCCTGCTAGAAGCAGACGACATTTCAACACGGCGATGACAGGGACGGCGGAAGAAACATTTTAACATGTCAATGATAGGAATGGCGGAGCAGACGACATTTTAACATATCAATGATAGGGATGGTGTAGCACACGACATTGTAACGCGGTAATGACGGGGATGGCGGAGCAGACATTTTAACATGGCCATGACGGGGATGGTGGGGCACTGGTGGAGAACCTATGTCCATGGTCGTTTTGCTAGGTCGCGGCAGGTGTCGCCACCGATGTCATATGTCCCACTGGTGGGCGTGTCCGGCAGGAAAATGGGCGTGGCCAGCGGGAGTGGGCAGGACTAGGCCTGCACGGTGACTCCGGAGAAGACCTCGTTGAGTTGCTGAGTGACGCGGATGAAGGTGGTGCGTTTCGGCAGCTCCTTCAGCTTGGAGGCGCCCACGTAGGTGCACGTAGACCGGACTCCACCCAGGATGTCCTGCACCGTAGTCTCCACAGGTCCACGGTACGGGATCTCCACCGTCTTACCCTCAGACGCCCTGAACACACAAACACCGCACTCAATGTCTCATAGTTAACAGTCATACACAGGGAGGTCAGTTCGGGTCAGAAACAAGTGGGAATATCGTTCAGATAAAATTTGCTGCCTCTGACCGACCAAGAAAACATGGAAAACTTGCCACAGATCTATTCCCATGAATGAGGTTCAATTGATAATATCTTAGGTTGGGAAAAGTGGAAATCTGCCATCTCTGCATTTGTTTGTTTGTTTGGGTAGTTTAACGTCCAATTTGTTCAATTAGACATACATTGGATTTGACCGAATCTATGAGATGAATGTAGGTAGAAATCCCATCTCGGCATACACAGGCTTGCCACAAACCGAGAATATCAAAATTCACTGACATTTCTTCTCTGACAAATTTCACACATAACCGGAAATCTTTCTTTACAATTTTAGTAGCCAAGGTGATGGTGCCGGGCGAAAGAAGTAATTTCCATTTTGAAATAGAGTGTGTTGATCCTATGGACATATTCAAGTGCTCCTTTGACTTGACGATCAAGTCAGTTTCAACTTTCGAAATCTGGATTTTATTCCTACGGAAAATGCTGATAGGGATGCAAGCGGGAAACATTTCTCCTTGAGATTTTTTCACAACCTTATCCTGTGACTCGACGTAGAGACTCGACGTAATTCACACTTACCTGTACTCGGCGACGCCGCCGACATACTTCTTCATGGCGGTGGCGGAGGCCATGCCGTAGAACTGCTTCATCTTCTTGCCGTTGCGCTCGATCATCTCTCCGCCGGACTCGTCGTGGCCCGCCAGCATACCGCCGATCATCACGAAGTCGGCGCCCGCTCCGAACGCCTTGGCCACGTCGCCGGGGCACGTGCAGCCGCCATCCTGCACGATACACGCGCGACGCACGTTATTGTTATTGTTATGGCTGGATTCCAGTACTATACGGGAACTGGCTTACTGTCTTTGTACGTCACATGTTCTCAGAGCTCGAGCCTTAATAGTACTAGAGGCAAACTGGGCCGTTACATCCTGAGATCCTGAGGAATTCTCATACGAAAAGACCCATTTATCATGCATTTGGTGGGGCATAAACTTGTGGTTTACTAGATATTCATAAACAAAAACAAAAAAATACTAAAATAAAGTGAGCTTGTGTACTTTGAGGAGACTGTACTTACGGAGATGATGTGTCCGCCCAGACCGTGAGCGGCATCTGCGCACTCGATAACGGCACTGAGCTGCGGGTAGCCCACTCCAGTCTTCTTACGCGTCGTGCACACCGACCCCGGGCCGATACCAACCTGAGACACATACAGGAAAACAATTATAAGACAAAGACATGAGACAATAAGATTCAAGAAAATAGATGAAGATACAGCATCAAGGGACTCAGGGCCGATCCTGACCTGAAACACACTCGCTAAAATAAATACATAAAATGAATATGAGATTCAGGGCTGGTCCTGACCTGAAACACAGAGGAAAATAAATTGACAACACAAAATCGTGGCACTTGGAGATTCAGAGCTGACACGAACACGGAAAAATTAACAGATAGCATGAAGACATAGCACATGGAGATTCAGACCTGATCCTGACCTATGATAAACAGAAAAATAAATAGATAACTCCAATAAGACATGGTATATAGAGATTCAGGCACAGCTACCGCAAAAGTGACCGAAACATATATTTTAAAAAAAAAACAGGAAAATAGGTTTGGTTTCAATCATGATATCGATATCTAAATTTTGCTCGCGGTTGTAATAGTAAGGCTCTACTCACGTTCTCATAAAACTGAAACCAATATTCATGTGGCATGCGTTTTCTCGCAAACTAATAACACTCCCACGTTTCCCCCAATTAAGGGTCTGAAGCAGGGTTTCTGAATGCACCATATATTATACTCAGGACTATGTCGAGGCCCAACCTTGCCGACATAGCTCTATGACTAGACTGGCCTCGGTCTCTCTGTCCCCACTTTTCGCCCTCCACTCTACTCTGACCACGGAGAAGACTCCTCTACCCTCTGCTTCATCCCCGACACAGATTCCTGGACATGTCAGGCGTTGTGGAAACGTACTGAAAAGTAATTTGTTTTCTAACTAATGTCTATAATCAAAGTCTGATCTATGACTTTCAGTACCCAAAACTACCACGTCGCTGTCGCACATTATACAGTATCTACATTCACTTCTAGATAGCAGTTAGAAGTGTATTTGGGTAATCCCCTATAAGGTGTACTTACAAATGTAATCACTGTACCTTCACACTTAATTTAACATGCAAATAATCACATTTAGCTGAATAACTAATTACAGGATATTACATTTGCTCCAGCTCTTGCATTATGTAACATACATGCACATACCTTGACAAGAGATGCAAGTCGGGAATGAGGAACAATATCAGAAATCTAAAACCCGTGGTTAATACTTAGAATGGAGATAAAAGCACACATCAGTGTCACAGAAAGGCCTGTAACAACTACAATGTAAAGGACAGGTGTCATAAGGCTGAGATGTTTTTAAGATGTTCATGTCGGGGTGGGGCCCTTTTTGATGATTTATTATGCAGGGCCACTATTTCAGATAGGGTCAGTCTGGAGTGACAAAACAATTTTCTTGAATACTTCAAATAAAGATAGAAACACAATTCAAAGTGTCCCAGAAAGGTCTGTAATAACTATAATACAAGGAGCACTGTCTCAGGTACTTAGAATATCTAAGTGGGTGTTATAACAAAGTATTTCTGGGCAAAACTCGGATACAACAAAATAGGTTCATGGAGAAATTGACTTCTTTGTTCAACAGTCAGAATTTGAAAAAAAATGTCATTATTGTGAACCTCAAACCCGTGCCACCTGCTGAGATTTCACCATAACTAAAAATAACCAGAAACAAAATATCTATTTCACCTTGTATAGGACTCTCTACGAGAAAGAAATTGATCTATGAGGTATTCAAGTGACTTTCTAAAGTGTTTTAAGACTGTCTATGCTAAACTCAGTTAAAACAAAGCTCGGTTACAATGAAGTAATTTATCCGGTCACTAGTACTTTGTTATAGGAAAGTCTTACTGACTTACAAGTGCATAAAGAGCTACTCAACATTGGTGGGATATTGTATTTGGAATTTAATTTCGCCATGATTCACAGAGTAGCTTAGCGAGTTCACATTGACTCTGGTTATCATTCATTTAAAGGGTTGTGTTCATAACTAGCCTTTTTTTGAGAATTTTTATTAGGGTCTTCATTTAAGTTACAAAATGCTTCCAGGCTCGGCCGTTCTTCCGCCTGGTCCCTCTTGGCATGGCATATACACGGTCTTTGATGTTGGCGACGGAGACAAGTGCTTATCTGGATGAAGATGAGATGAGCTAAGAGAACAGTCAATGTGGTGACTACCTTCGTTAAAACGTAACTAGCTAGCTTTTTCTTACCTTGATGATGTCGGCGCCGGCCAAGATGAGTTCCTCCACCATTTCACCGGTGACCACGTTTCCCGCCTGTAAATATACAACCAGCGTCACCGTGCTAGTCTGTTTGTCTAGATAGTAATAATTAAAAAAAACTTGGATTTCGCCTAGTAAAACTTGTATGATTTACTTAGAATTTCCATTGATCGTCGTAAATGTATACTACTATGCATCCATGAATGTCAATACCCTTAAAATTTGTTTTTCCCCAAAAAGAGAATAAGACCCCTATTCAGCCGAGTAGGAGCTATCTCCAATTTCTCTACCTGTCCACAAAGATAGAGAATGGGAATTTTTTTTAAAATAAACAATACGCTTAACCTGCTAGTGAGGGGATAGATGACTGCTTTATGACTGCATGAACTTTAGTTGACCTGAATTAATGCACACATAAATCACACCTGGCCTACGTTTCGGAGGGATAAACCTCTTTCTTCAGGGCATGTGACAAAGAAAGTGAAGAAAATCCCCAACTCACTCTTATTTATACTCTTAGATCGAGCTAAAAGAAACACGGGCTCCCAACATTGCAAGTCCAATTCAAAAGTGCAACTTCATGTTGTCTAATCGGGTGTTAGTTTTCAATTGTCGACTTTCATCAATAAACTAAGACATAAAAATCAGAACTCCATTTTAGGAATATACTCTGCATCTGATTGAAAAGCGGCAAAGTGTACAGTTTGAGCTACCGCCTAGAAGAAGTATATAGTCATAGGGTAATCATACTGTAATTCTTAGAATTCCCGGCTAGAATAGGATGGGTCAGTCGAAGAGCTCACACAATCCGTACTTTCATTCACACAGCTCTGGGCATGCGGGCCAGCTGAGCAGCCTGTTTAACGCCTATCTGTAGAATGTTTATTTATCCATGATGGTTTAGACTAGGGTTGGGATACTCTATACCTATATGTCAGACTTACCAAGATGGTGTGGCTGGGGTTGGCTTTGCGCACTTGTTTGACAAACTCGACGAAGTGTTCCGAGTAGCCGTTAGCCACATCCACACAGATGAAGCTCAGCTCTGGCACAGCTTCCAGGATTAACGTCAGCTTCTCCATGTCGCCCTTAGCGAGCCCCACGCTGGCCGCTACGTACTGCAACACGTCAACAGCCGTTAGAGACGGGTGAACACAGGGAGGCGGATGGATGGATGGATGGATGGATGGATGGATGGATGGATGGATGGATGGATGGATGGATGGATGGAAGGATGGAAGGATGGAAGGATGGAAGGATGGAAGGGAGGGAGGGAGGGAGGGAGGGAGGGAGGGAGGGAGGGAGGGAGGGAGGGAGGGAGGGAGGGAGGGAGGGAGGGAGGGAGGGAGGGAGGGAGGGAGGGAGGGAGGGAGGGAGGGAGGGAGGGAGGGAGGGAGGGAGGGAGGGAGGGAGGGAGGGAGGGAGGGAGGGAGGGGGATGGGGGAGGTAAAGAGGGAGGGAGAGGGGAAGGAGGGAGGCAGGCAGGCATGGAGAAGGAAGGGAGCTAGGGTGGCAGACAAGGAAACCGGCAGGCAGGCAAAGAAATGTGGAAGGAGGCAAATATAGATTTATATTTCCCCGTAACATTAACTTCATCTAGAAATAAACTGCTTACAACAATACCCATGTATAGCTTCAACACTATATAAGGAACATATCATAAATCAATATTTGGTCTTCCTACATAAAACACCACTCAGCCTTCCACTGAAACACATCTTTGATCTCCTCTATCACAGACGTGCTACACGGTGACACGACTCAGGGCAGCTTGGTTTCCCCCTGTCCCCACCCTGCCATGTAATCTTCACCTAGATGGGCGTCAGTCTGTGAGTCCTATGGATGGATGGACACAACTCCTCCTCACCAGGTCTCAGTCTCTGTGTCATATGTTAACCCTTCCATCTACCCCAGTCATCATATTCCTGGGCCCGTTAGAGGAAGGGTAAAATTTGTAATGCATTTCGTCTTGATTTAGTTCTATTATTTATTGAAAGTTCATGATCAAAGATTTGAGCAAGTCTAATCTGCAGTCTGTACGTACCGGTAGAGCCTCCTTGTTGTGGGCGGCGAACTCCTTCCATGCCTCCACTGAGTAGTGCTTGTGCATGCACGTGAAGAGTTGGTGCTGGAAGTAGATAAGAGCAAACCATTCAGGTTTCAGTCGACATCCTCTGTGAGCTCTCACCAGCTATCGGTAAGGGCCGTCCCTGTTAGAACCTTACATGTTGGTGCTACCAAGGCACGCCAGGGCGAATACTTCAAATAGACTCGAGCAGCTGGCAGATTAACCTGTAAAGTGACCGCTTGAACTACAGTGTAATGTGTTTTGTACATATCCAAAATTCAAGTTATTTGTCATATCCCTTCTTTAATTGATTGCATACAGAATAGATATAATACGAGACTGTTGTAAGTCTGTTGTAAGCCTGATACAAGATTGTTGTATGGTTGTAGTAATACTGATACATGACTGTTGTAAGGCTGTTGTACGGCTGATACAAGACTGTTGTTAGGCAAATACGAGACTGTTGTAAGGCTAATACAGAAATTCAGGATGGTAGTCTCCACATTTATAAGAAATACGTAAAAGCAAAGTATTATGATAAGTTTGAGTAGATACGACTAGGCTAGGTCTGGCTAAATCTAACCTCGTCTGTGTCTGAAGTTCATGTCCTTGTCTCATTAACCCCATCAACATTCTATCTCACATCATTTTGTAAATAATTTAACTGGGATAACACAAGTTACCGACGAAATTGTTGTATACGTTTGTGACCGATGGTCAGAATAACTGCTACGCAGAGACCATTGTATGTACCTCTTTGCAGTACTAATACAAAATTTTAAAAATAAAAAAATAAAAGAGACTTGTTTCATATCGACCTTACAACAGTCTCACAACAATCTTATATCAGCCTGCGTATTAGACTGTCAAAAACATTTGCCTCCTGGTTTGCTGCTTCACCGACACCGGGATTCCAAGGAAAATGAGCCGGGGTTGTGTGGGTAGGCTCAGTCAACAGGGAATAAAAAACATAGAGGAAAGATCTTGTGTATATAGGTGTGCAAAGAGGTGTATTGCTATGGCTTTGATTGCCGCACCATAATCACCCACTTTATAGAGTGAATGCACTTAATAGAGGAGTAGTAGCATGAACACTATTAAACTAATTTTGAGATATGGAAAATCACATAGTTTAGAGTCGTTAGACAGTTTGTGCCTAATTCATACGTGTGGATGTATATGGATGTGGTTGGTAATATATTTGGTTGATTATGCTTAGTCTTGACTTTTAGCATGTTAGGCTTTTAGGTAGCAGCACGGATAAATGTCCGTGGCAGCAGCGAGAAGAAATCCTAATCTTGCTTATCTTCATTTCTTATCTGCCTGGACATTACACTCCTGAAGGTATACTGTCCATGATACCTGTGACATAATGAATTGGTGCTGTTTTAAACCGTAGTAACTGTCAGGATCATGTATGTCCCTGTGAATAGTCTCTAATACGAGGGAAATGTAATAAACTATAAACAAAAGTAATCACAAACCCGAAAATAGCCAGAAACCTATCGTCTCTGTTGGGGGACGTCCAAAAAGTATATACGCAATGTTGATGTTTTTTAAAAATTCACCTCCCCACCCTCTCTATCAATCACAATAGAAGGGGTGTATGGAGATTTGTTTTAGCCCCTACCCTTTCACTCCGTACGTACGTTATGGATAGCTCCTTCATCATACTGAGCAAATTATTAACGCCTGGTGCTTAATAACACCAGTAAGAAGGGCGATGGAGCTTGGCGCCTCATAAACGCCAGTGGGAAGGTCGATTGAGGTTGGCGCCTCATAGCTCTAGTGGCAAAGGTGATCTAAAGAAATACACAATCTGCGGCGGCCAGGAATAACTCGGTGTGTGACGGTTTTATCCACGTACTGTTGGTTGGTTGATTATGTCGTTTTACTGGAGGGATTTCGTCGATAGCTCGCAGACTGTAGGTTATTATTGGCTTCATGATGTTTGTGTATCAGGCCGTGGCTACAGTCTATGTGACAATCACCTTTCATAGAAGGCCGCATACCCTCTTGAAGTCTTCATGGTTCCCTACAGGGAATCCTGGTGGGTGCTGTGTGGTCAGACACTCTCTTTAGAACCCCCCAGCAGACATATGAACATTATATTAACTGCCATGTATTTACACAATTACAACTGTTTTTTGGGTACGAGTGGCCGTAATCTCCGAGTATTTGTGGTGTAGTAATATTCCATCGACAGCGATGATATTACGTCGTCAATTTACGCGGGGTTCTACTCTACCTCTATACTATCCATCTAACTACTAATCTAATAGTGGCACAATGTGATAATCAGTGGGAATCCTCAGGCTGCCCTGATGGACAGGGATTGTGATCATATATGTTATATCACCCTAATCTGCTGTCAACAGCGGCCCTGGCGATAGGGATATGGCAGGAAACAAACATGACTTGCATTTCTGTGTTGAAATAGGGTAGTAGTGTTTATTGTTTCAGGATCAAGTTGGTTCTGGTTTGCTAAGATTTACACACAAGGTGGGTTGTGTGTAAACAGTTTGGGGGTATTGTTTATGCCCAGATCGAACAGATTTCACCAAATCATGTGATGAGGTAAGTGACATTTGATAAAAGGTTTGACCAACCGAAAATAAAGTAAAAAAAGGAAATTATGTGGCTAAGTCAAATGGTTTAACCCATATTTACCCTTGAATATTAGTGGTGATTAAGGTCGATCCCATTCAGCCATAGTGGGGTGTAAAGGCTATCGACCCTGTTAAATTCCAACCTCCCCAAAAAGAGGAAAAAATCATTATATAACATTACAAAATGCTACATAACAAGACATGAGGTATATAAAATGGGCCTACCATCCTATGATAAACCCAAGTGACTCAAAGAATAGCTGGGAGACTAATGTGTCAGGAGACAAAAGGCCCTCGCATGAGAATCGCTATAACACAGTTCTCATGTGAGGTTATTCCATTTTAACTTTAATTCTTATCATCCTTTGATTTTTTAAATCGAACATTGTTTAATTTATATTCTACATTGGAAATTAGATCCCTCATTGGAGTCTTTATCCTCAATTAAGCCGCTTGCACAAGCTGGATTCCGAGCCTCGGTAGAGACTCGGGTATGCTTTACGAGGACGTCGCTTTCTGATCACTTTTTCTCACTGACAACACTCATTAGACTTCGATCTCCATTGATCCAGGTAAGCTCTTAAGCTTCAGGTTGTAAAAAATGTAATAAGTCGGATGATAAATACGAGTCGGATTCTGATAAATGTACCAAGTCAGGCTTTTGCTTGAACTATGTTCAGAGTTGTGGAATGCATATACAGTAGAACCCAGCTATAATTTACAACTGAAACTAGATATAATATTGACTTAAAGCAAATCGGTCTAAGCTAAATACCGCAGTATATGAATTACTGCTGTGTACAGAATACCAAGTAAATATCTGATGAGAATTAACTTCTGTGCCAACGACCTTGATACAAAATAACAGAGAAATAATATGATAAAACAATTATTGCAACATGAACCTCGATATCGACATTGGATACCAACACAACACATCTCATAAAAAGTTGGCGTAAGGCAGAACACTGGGGATTCCTATCTACTGCTGCCAGAACGCCGACCAGCGCTGGCCGCCGGATACAGATCACCGGAATCAGCAGCACGCCAACACTCTCCACTCACAGCCGAAGAGGGTAAGAGGGGGATATGCGTTTGGAGATTGACGTTTAGATGGCCAGCATGGGGAATGTTTGATTAAACACTATTGCATTCACACTACACTCAGGCATGGGCATAAGAATCATGGAGAATGAGCAGAAACGGGGAAACATGTATTTGGAGAGTGTTCAGTGAGCTGCACCGAGCTGACAAAAGGAGGCGTGGGCGTCAGTGATAACGCCGCCTGGCGGGGGGTGGGTGCAGATCAGGGGGCCGCAGGAAGGACTGTGGGCTCTTAAAGGTACATCCTGCAATTCACCTCAACTTGTAGAACCAGGGCTTTCTCGTAGAAGGTGATGATCTCAAAATGGATCGTAGACCCTGCCAGGGTAGAGGTCAGGCTAGACTGGTTTCCTGCTCCTCCACCTCTGCATTAGTTTAATTGTTTAATGAACGCTCATAATGAAAGATTGGAGAACGTCCACAGCCAGGCCACAATCAACTGTGTACCAATCCATACTCTCGAAGCCCATATTTTTGTTTCTCATTTTATTAAGCTATGAAAAAATATTAGTAAGTATCTCTGGTTTCGCAACCTACAAAGAACTAAGTTACTTGGTTCGTGATTGATTTCCATGGAATCATCATAGTGAACCACACCAACCTCTTAAAGCGAACGGAGACAGAGGTGGCGGCTGATCTAAGCAGCTGCCTGGAGCAGTTCGTTCAGTCTGCTCCACTGGTCTGAGTGACAGCCACACCCAGTTGCGATGTTGAAAAGCGATGTTACTGAGCATCAGTAAATTTAGAGGTGTTACAATAAATTACTTCCAAACAGGTTTTATGATGGCCTGAGACATGAATCGAGACATCCTGCCTGACGAAGAGAACGGTAATTTATCGGTAGCGAGAAGCGTCACAAACTGCCGGTATACCTGCAAGTCGGCTAAGTGATTGGCTTTGTTGGCCGCGGTCTTGCCTCGCGGGTCAGACTCGCATGCTGGTGATGCCTCAATAATAGACGAGGAACAGATGGCAGATCAGACCTCTGACTCCTCTCGTGCTCAGGATGTTAATCAGGAGACAAAGTGAGCTCATACTTATCTGGTGACAGTGGGTATCTATGAGGTTTTACAGCTCACATCTATTGACCGTGTCAGCGAGTTTCTATGAGGTTTTACAGCTCACATCTATTGACCGTGTCAGCGAGTTTCTATGAGGTTTTACAGCTCAGACCAATCTGCCATATCAGTGAGTTTCTATATGGTTTTACATCTCACACCTATCTGCCGTATTAGTGGGTTTCTATGAAGTTTTACAGCTCTAAACTATCCGCCGCACCAGTGAGTTTCTATGTGGTTTTCAGTTCACACCAATCTGCTGTATCAGTGAGTTTCTATATGGTTTTACATCTCACACCTATCTGCCGTTAGTGGGTTTCTATGAAGTTTTATAAATGGCGACAATACAACCATTACTTGCCAAACCACCCTATCTCATGAAATGTAAATACGTCCCAAAGATGACCCTACATTTTTTTTTCAGTTTTCCTTCCTTCTGAGAAATTGTATGGAAGACTTATTGGCGATTGTTTACCTGAGTTCCTTTTCAATTTTGATTGTTGATTGATGTTAGGAGGTTTCCATGGCGAATTTAAAGCTGTTATGAAGGAGATAATGAACACTAACCATTTTCTAAATTGTCTTTTTTCCATGTACTCTGGGGGCCAGCCCCGGTATCCTGTTATCTAAGGAGTTTCGTCATATATTTTCTACCCAAAATTTCTTATTATTTCACAATAGGTCTTATCATTTTCTAAATCTTGTCCCAATATGCGTGTATTTCATCTGATTCAGGTGGATGGGCAGTTAGGTGCATGGACGTATGAATGGGTAGTCAGGTGGATGAGAAGCAAGTTAGATGGGAAGTCAGTCGGACGGGCATAACTCGGAAAAATATCCATAACTTGCAAAAATAGTTGCTGCTTGGTTTACGAGTTATGGACAATGTACTACCGGAAGTAGTACTTTGGCTATGTGGAAACCGCTCCATTATGTAGTGTACGGTTAGAGGTATATAATTATAAGCAAGTCAGCAAGACTACGGACTTATACACATATAGGTCCGTGGCAAGAGGTATAATACATACTGTTACAAGCACAGAAATGAGCATACATGTACGTGTATAACTAATCAGAACGGTAAAGACGGCCAAACTCCGTACTGGATGGAGTCGGTCATTGGAGGACAGACTGCTAACGTGGCACTCTACTGGCACTCGACAGGAAATTCTAACTTGTGAATCGGTATATCAAATGATGGTTTCATACTCTTCAGATCCAATACAGGTGATATGATCGAGGGCAGGGTGTTGGAGACAATCAGCCCCCGTGATCATGTATGAGGCCGGTAGGATGTCTCTGTCAGCCCGCACATACCACACTCTCACCTGACATCTATAAGGTGGCTAGTGACAACAAAAATAAGATGGATCACCTCCCATACAATGACCCACAGAAATTAATCATCGAGATAAATATACTGCATAAATTTCTTCAGTTCATGCATACTGGAAGGACTGAACAATTGTTTAATGTCCCAGGTGACTTTATCAAGGTTCACTGGTTTTACACTGATGATCAAATCTATGAGATGAATCCTGCCTGTCTGCGGGAGGTTCGAACAAATGTTTTATTGCTGTGAATGCAGAACAAATAATATTATCCAGGAATGTCAGTTTAAGTCATGAAAACATTTTTTACGAGGAATTTCCTGTCTCAGAGTACTCGAGAAAACATGGAAAATTCATCGGTGGGCCGAGGAATAGAGCTGAGGGTGTATGGTTGGGGTCCGTGGGGTCGTTCAAACCACTGTTTTATTGGTGTGAATGAGGCCAAATTCATGTTTTATACAAGAAAAACAACCTTATGAATAGAAAATGAGAACAAAGCTTCCCATGGAGAAGTGGAACCTACTATCTCTAATTATATTGTTTTATACAAGGACAATTAATTTTTTGTAATTGAAAACATGAATTTCCAAGGAATATGGGAGAACTTCCACCTGTTTGTGAGGGCGCCTATGCTGGACTGCGGGCTTCATCTAGTTCTTCACCCACTCACGTGCCTCCATGTGCTCCTATTGAGTTACATCTGCTCTCTGAAGCTGCCTGCCACCTGCGCCCCCTCGTGAGACGCATGTGAATCTCCTCCAGCCTCAGACCAGCCTCATATCCCAAGCCCAATCCCAAATTAGATATCATTATCAAATTACTCCCGCACTGTATTATCAAATTTGATGTTCGAGTGTCCTTAATAGCCACTTACGGAACTGGATATATTTTTAACCTTTATGGGTAAGGTACGGGGCCATCCATAAAGTGGAGGGGGGGGGGGGGGTGACTATTGTGTGTAAATTCCTTTCTATTTTTCTATCGCATTCAAGATGGTAAGGCGGAGGGGTCAATTATTTTCAGATATTTTGCGTATATACCTTATGGATGGCCCCTATAAAATTGCATCCTTATTTTACTTCTCTCAAAGGTGCATTACTAGGTTATCTTCAGTTTTGAGTTTATAAATAATTTGTTTCATACTGACTCATACAAGGTGTACCAGAGAACAGTGATTTCCACCGGCCTAGACGTACATGTATTCAGTGATATCTATCGAACATTCTACCATCCACATTATCCTCTTTTAACAACTTCAAAACACGTATTGCTGGGAATTCACAACTTTATGTTAGATTTTATAGATTTCAAAGACATGGCTAAAATATTATCTAGATTGCCAATTGGACAAATGATATTATTGGAGATAAAATAACATTTATTTTTGTTGGTTGTTGACATATATGTTTAGATTAATGGTAATCAATAACATATATGGTAACAGTAATGGTAATAACATGGTTAGGCAAGGCCTAAATGGAGATAGTCCTGAGAACCCCGATAGGTCGGGTGGAGGATAATATCGTCCGAATTACTATGTAATTTCTAATTATCTCCAATGCAACAAGGTGAAGGGGCCACAGATTTCCTGACACCAGGTTCCTGAGGGGAACTGTCCCCAAGTCTGGTTGTCATATATGTTGTTTGTCTCACAAGGCTGCCCCAAGCCTTGACACGAACAGATCTATATGACAGTTGCCAATATAGTGGAAAGTGTCCAGGAGAAGTTCCCATTCAGTCTTAGATTTTGATTTTTTTAACAAGACGCCTGATGAGCCGAGCACGGCGAAACCTTGACCCCATTTCCCTAAAAGTATTTGTTTTAGGACTAACAATAAACAATTGTTAAAATAAAACCCACAGCAGCAGCTGTCTTGTACCTATAGATCACTATAGATACATTGGGGATACGGTTGTTGACAGTATGATGTCACGACTAAGTGTGCACCATGGTTACGGTGGTTAGGGGCAGTTCTAATAACTGTCATTCAAGGTAGCATCGCTGAGGGAGTAGGATGTTGCCACGTCATACTTGTATCAGTCTTAGATTTTGATTAAGATTCCCCGTCAGCTTCTACATGCTTTTCCCATGGAATGTGAGCCCCTATTTTGGTGTTGACAAGTTTTGGTGTTCACACAGATTTCCTTTGTGATATCATCACAACTTACACTCTTTGAACCCCCTTTATACTTCAAATGGTTACTGGAGAACTCAACCCGAAACGAACTCGACCCGTAGTTTTCAGGAGAACTCGACCCGTTTTGGAGAAATCGATTGGAGAACTCAACCCGTTTCAGATCCTTATGAAAAAGACATTTTTATATAGAAGGAAAGGTCTAACTTGTTAGGGTTAGGGTTAAGGATAGGGATAGGGTTAGGGTCAGGGGTAGGGTTAGCGTTAGGGATGGGGATAGGGTAAGGGTTAGGGTTAGTATTGCTTTTCTGTTTGTTTTCTTCCCAGAGAAGGCCAAACTTGAAGCCAAGATGATATACTTACTACTCAGTATAGTATTTATCCACAGTTGAGAAACTTAGGTTGAGAAGATTTAAAATGGGTCAAGTTCGTTACGGGTCGATTTTTCACGGGTCGAGTTCGTTACGGGTCGAGTTCTCCAGTAAGTGTTCAAATAGGCCACTGTTGTGGTGTTGTCTGACAAACACCTAAATGTAGTGTTATACAGGGACTTGGGGGAACATTATAGGGCAAAGGCTACAGCCATAGTTTCGTTCACTATAATATGTAACTCCTCTTCTGCCAAAGCCCAAATTCCTTTAGTGGTTTCTCCACTATCCCAGACCGCACCCCAGGCTATATTAAGTTTGTCTGTGCTTAACACGAGTTGAGTCCATTGTACTTTAATTCATTTGGAGCCTGACCTGATGGTTTTTCTCACCAGTCAATGTCCTCCTTGGCATCCTTGGAGACATCCTTGGACCTCTACTAGTTCCCCACCCCCTCTATTTAAGAGCCTAAATTTTGTCTCTTTCCAGTCTCCTGAACTGTGCCTCACCATCTTCAATTCCTTTGGAGAAATCAACCATGAGTTCTATCAAACTGGCAACTTCTCTGATTTTTACCTTCTGCCCAGTGCCTAAGTTTCACCTGAGCCTGAATCTTGGGGACCTTCACCTTAGTGGATAGACTTTCATTTCATGTGTATCAATATCAAAAGCTAAGAATGTTGATTATTTAAGGGGTGTGGTGACACTTTTATTTGCATTTATCTCACCCTGGTATTTTTTTCTCCGTAGACTTAATATTGGAAACTTGTATCCAACGCCCATGAGGTATTTAGAAAAAAATATCCAATGGGGGATTAGGCACAAATATTTGCTCATTTGTTCATGCGGCTTCACCTTGTGAACTACTGCGCGATTCAAACTCGATGGGATACGAGCTCTGACCCTACACTTTCATAGGTTTCCTCTATAGTACTTGCAGCCTAACTTCACCAGCAATGACAGTAGCGCTTGAATGCTTTACTGACACTGTGGTGCAGTTCCTTCTGATGAAGGTTTCATCGATGTACCCACAAACTGAGTGCCCCTGCCTTTTAAATTCCTATTGAACTGTCTCTGCACTTGTGCCAGACCATTAGGAAGACAAAGAAACTGGTATAGTTGTCCTCTCCGCTCAAATCTGAGATACTGCCTGTCCCTCTCAACGACATGAATAGAATAGTAGGAATCAGACAGCTATAGCAACTCCTTCAGGGACCCCTAATGCACCATGTCAACGGTCGTTTATAGGCTTTCCATCTTAAATCGTTTATAGGTCAAACTATCATATAGATCCGAAAGGTCTAAGATCATTCTGAACTTCCCATTAGATTCAGAATGCAAGAAGACATCGGTAATGAACTGATCATTAAACCTGACACATTTCTCTACAATTTCTCTAACCCTTTCAGGATAGGTGCCTACAGTAGAGCTATCCCTGTAAAGATGGGTGCTGCTGGCAGTGTATACCACTAGGGAAAAGGCATAGAGTTGCTACTACTCAAAACTTAAGGATGTAATCACTTGATACAATACATAATCTTGGATATTAGATTTCTTCGGAGTAGAAATACTAAATATGATGCCATACCTAAATTCTGTGAAAATCCATTGAATTTTGCTCTATCATTTACTCTTTACCTCACCTGTGGAGCTTTTACTGTGAACCCCACTTGTGAAAACCCGACTTGCAGTTGTACTGGGACATGTCCTTGGAGCCCTTGTCAGACCTCCACTTCTTTTTGTTTTTTTAACTATAGTTTTTTTTGTAGAAGTCCTTCCGCTCAGGTTGCGGTTCATACTTCTTTTTGGTCATTTTGTCGGCTGGCTACAGATATCACTCAGCTACGCTACGTGATATCATTCCTCAAAGACAACTCACACCATATAAACAATCATGAGGTTTCATCATAGTACTTTCAGGGGGTGGCTGCTTCAAACGGTATCTCCTTTATCTTACCCATAAAGGGTTGCCCACTTCTTAACTTTTGGACTTCCTTGGGCAAGGAGTGCCAGTGTTTACCTAAATACAAAGGTGAACGCCTGTATTTGTCAGTGTTGGGTCTCGGTCAATGGACTGGCCGATCCCTATCAGCGATATGGCTCATCATCAGTTCAGATAACAGTATAGACACCACTCCACATTGTAACCCCCCCCCCCCCTACAGATTACACCGTCAAGGCTAAAGGATGCAAGAGAAATCGGGGTCAAGGTCAAAGTTTATCAGAGTGAAAGACTAAAAGCACCTGATTCTACAACTTGTCAACATCATCGGCATACAATTCAACATTCTACATGTCATGTCATGGCAATAAAAAGGAACAAAACCTCGAGGGAAAATAACTGGACAGTGTTGTCACTAGTAGAAAACCATAGTCAGAGTTGTGTGTATAGATAAGTTAAGGGCCTCTTCCACTGGGCTACCCATGAAACCAACTCCGTCTGCCAGACATGCTTGTCGTGAAAAATACAAACCACGACTGACTATGCACAGCAGCCATACAGGTACTGCCAGTGGGTACCATGCAAAAGCTATTTTATTAGGTTTTTTCCGTTTTATTAAGTCTATAAGACAGCGACACACCGATTGCTCCCGATCACACTTTTGCCTGACGGATCCGTTGGGTTGGCCAGAATCGTGTCGGTATTAGAGGGAAACTATGTTCCGGTGAAAGGAAGTCAAAGTTACGAGGTAAGGCTTGGAAAAATTACTGCCCAAGGCCTTGGCCGCGGGCAGTAATTTTTCCAAGCTTTACCAAGTAATTTTGACTTCCTTTCACTGGTACTTGGTTTCCCTATTCCTATATACCTTCAAATGTGGTTTAATAACGATAATTAGCGTTATTTGCTCATCCACCATCAAACCTGAAGCCAGATCCAACCTTATCGAGTAACTTGACACTTTATGTTTTCTCCCCACTGCGCTTTTCATATGAATTTTGTAAGAGACAATCTGATTGGTCTAAATGTCAACCTTGGGTAGTATACGGCAACGTCGGGTAGTATACGGCAACCTTGGGTAGTATCAGATAGTTACTCCACCCCCCAGAACGTGGTGTAAGCATAGAGTGTACGGCCATAGGTATATAGGAAATGCACTTACCAGACCCGATTCTAACCGGGTCTGGCATTACTAGCGTGAGGGTAATGACCGACTCTGCCCGACTTTAATGGTGTTGCTATACGCACTTCACCAACTGTTCCCGATTCTGAGCAGGCCGTTTGAATAGCTATGCTACCTATCCCCCAGTCCGATTCACAAGTGCCTTATATCAACTTGTAGGGGAGTCAGAGGCGATGATAATTCTGAAAACTGTTTCTCGGGTCTTAATTGGACCCAAAGTTGTCAAACTTTGAATAATTTCCTATGAATCCACACCAGCAGCCTGTGGCTCACCCCGGCTCAGCTCCCGGCGGCTCTCTTTGATCTCAATCAGATCGCTGTACAAGGCCATAAAATGGAGAGGTGTGATCGGGAAGAATATATGAGGGTATAAAACAGCGACACTATTGTTCCCGATTATAATCGTTGATTGGATCAGGGAGAATCTGTGTTCGATGTCGCTGTCTTATGGGCTTTACTGTGAGGCCGCCGTTGTTTACTATGGGCAACTTCTATACCCACCTGACATGGCGGCAGTGTGGTACTCTTGTGACGGCAGTGCGGTACTCTTTTGTGACCACACTGACGGCCCAGTGGAGCAGGCCTTTAAGGATAACCACTCACTTTCAGGAAATAAAAAGGTCAGACCGATCTTTCAGCGGTCTGTTGGTGCCTGTGGGGATTTTTATGTATGGAGTAATTTTGATCATTAAAAATGAAATTATTGAAATTTTGCATATCTGTATTTGATCAGAATTCTTGCACCCTTGATTCTAACACCTACACTTTTATAACTATGATTTGTGTTGTACATATGTTATAGGCTGACTTATCGGATTGACTGCACCACCACAAAACAGCAGCACACGGCTGCCACACGGAGATTAGGTTCCTGAATGAAATCTATTCCGCGTTAGATTTCTTCGAACTCAATACCTCTAAACACACCAAAACAACTCAAGATCTTTGATTCAGGCACCCTAACCCTGTGTCCATATAATCCATAAAGATAATCTATAAAGAATAGGATTTTCCTAAGAATGATCTAGAAAACGGGGATGATCTAACCCATAATGTGCTTCATAATAAACAGCAAGAGATAACAAAAAACGTGTTATTTTAATACAATATCTGTTTATCCACTATTTCTGACAGGAAGTCAATACTGAAAGGTGCATATGGACATCCTATTTTAAAGCCTTGTTGAAAGTCAGCCATGATATGTAGCACTTGATAACAAATAAAATGAAAGGCTACATCCCTGTCTAGGTTAAGTAAACTAGCAGGACTTACTTGTGCAAATACTTTGGCCATTTCAAATGTGCCGACTGTATCCATGTTGGAAGCCATGACAGGGATTCCACTGTAGGTCCTCTTAGAGTTCCTGAATTCATACTGTCGCTGTAAGTCAACCTGAAACAAAATAATTACAAGGGTGATATAAATCTTAATTTCAAAATGATTCCCCAGGGAAGTTTCGTGCGTTTTAAACATATTAACCTTGGTCTAGAATTAAGCCTATTATTAGATTTATAGCCGAGTAGTTTATAGTTGCATACCACTGATAGGTATGTAATAACTATGTTTTGTATCAGTGGCGGTTGTTTCCTCGACATTGGGTGTTCGTTTCTTTATCGAAGGTGACCATGTGACTTTAATGTGGCAATATAATTGGACAAGAGACTGACCTAATTACACCACACAGCGGTGCACATGACCGCTGAGTTACTCGACAAAGTTGCGACATGGCCTCAATGACTTACAGAGGTGAAAATATTGATACTTGTCGGTACACACTATTAGGAAAATGACAATAGCAGTTTTCATAACACCCTCTGAAAAAAATACGGGAATTCAAAGGAATTAGAAGATTTTTATGAAAAATATGGGAATTTTAAAGGAATGGTGATTGCAGTTTCTAACGAGTTTATATAGTCCTGTATGTAATACATGAAGTTTTTATCAGGAAAATATTTTGTGACAGTAACACCAAAACGAGTTTAACTGAATAGAGTGCACAAGTGTGAAACATAGTTTCTTTACAGTCAAAGTAACATACAGGTAATCAAGAGGTTCTTCCTATAATAAAGCTAGCTCCTCAGTTCTTCGTGGTGCAGGGGCTAAACACAGGTAGGATGGTGACCTCACCCAAAGAGCTGATTCCCCAGAATGCTCCTAAATGCTCACTGTTTGCCGTATTCATAGCCAGACTGTGACAGAAAGACCATCACCCAACACCCCCTGCTTCAGGTTAAAACAGTCATGGCTCTAAAGCATGTTTGCCAAAGTGGGGGGTGGTACCTTGGGGCGCAGGCCACCTAAGGTTAATCCGGGGTCCCAGCCCTCTCCAATTCACACCCCAGTCCCCCTCCCTTCTTCACCGACCCAGTTAATCCGACCCTAACCTACCCCTGTCCTGCATGCCCGCCATAATATTAATTAATTTAAATGTAAGTGGGCTGCATTTCAAATTGAAGCTATTCAAAGCCCTATGCCATGCCTGGTGAGAGGGCGCATAGGGGGAGATGTCTCCCCTCTCGTATCAGGGTCCTGGGAGCCTTACACTGAATTTTTCTTTAAAGATTAAACCTCAAAAGAAGCAATCTGATGTATTTTAAGACAGAATTTTCAACAATAAAATACAGCATTAGTCAAGCTGTACATGACCAACTGTGTAAAAACACAGTGAAGGAACACCAGTCATGAAACTGTGATATTTTGCACAGAAATAGGTTTCGACGAGCCAAAGTCGTCGGATAAATTTGGTCCCAAATTGGTGTGTTGAAACAAATTTTCAACTTTCTCAGAGGTTTACATTTTAATTGTGAGCTCTAGGGATTTCCTACTGGGAGTGCACTTATTTGTGCAATCTTTCCCGTTGCCGCAGCTATTGTGGTTCTATCACTAGCCTGTCTAGATCCCTGGGATTCCCTACTCGGGGGTGAATTTTGATGAGAATCCTCAGTCAGTCAACTGACCAACATCTCATCTCCCAGTAGAGAAACGGATCTGTATCTATAGTTACCTTAATCATTTAATACTATAGTAATAGTACAACTGAGCTGATTTCTTGTGATATGATATAAATGCATTTTATTACAAATATCAATTCTTGTCGTTGAACAGAAATATTTGAATCTGTGGCATTAACTAAGTTAAGATAAATACTTCGACCCCTCGGTAGAAATAGTGAAACAAGTCCCCCCCCCCCCCCCTTAATAACTGATTTTACCCACTACCAGCGGCATTCTGATCTCAAAGGCTTTAGAAGATCAGAAAACTACACCATTGAACTCCGTTTTTAGCAAGGCTAGAATTATACACGACTGAACTGAAGTACAACGACTGGCCCAGTTAGTTCGAGAGAGGCTCGGACTAGGCCCAGTCTACTCCAGAAAATGAAACCGAAAGGCGAAACAACATCTCGATTTCATCAGAGCAACCGCAAAGTGAAAACTAATCTATGAATCTCTCGGTCAAAGCTTTTCGGACTAAGTGCAAAGCAGAGCGATGGTTTCTCACGTGAGCTACTTGCGTTTCTCTGACTGAGCAAACAAGCAGGCGTGCGGCCGGAGGCTGACGGCCTGTCGCCCAACAATCCGAGCTACAGCCTACACTTGAGTGGGGCCCTGGGCTGAGGGATCCATTCGATGCTATTTTCAAAACTTGGGTTTCAATACAAAATAAACTCGAAATCCTCACTCACATCAGACCTGCTTTTGATTGTACTCCTCTTCGGTCTGAACAGCACGTCTTTGAAGTCCAATTTGATGTCGGTGTCTATTCGCGGCATTTTGACAGTTCGAGACGTCAAACCTCACAACTTTCACGGCCGAGCTCTTCGCGTGTTTTGCGCTCAAGGTCTCAGTGTAGTTCGAGGAAATGCCGCATGGTGGACGGTTTCTGTACCGGTGTCACTGAAATGTTTTACCCATGTACAGTTTTCCCGCCGCAAGTACAGAAGCTACGAAAGGGAACAAAGCAGGCCAGCTAAATGAATACTAGTCGTGGCCAACCAAACAGCTACGGCCCCGTATTAAGAAGGAAACCCACGAGATGAAAATAGCTTGGTCCGTACTCCACGGAGTTTGACTTCAGAGTAATTCACGAAGCGAAGCTGAGTGTAACGGCGGCGTTGTGTGGTAACGCGGCCACTCAGACAAACACTGCGTAGTCCGGCCACATGCCCGTAGAGTCACACAGTAACCACACCTAAAGTGTGAACGGTGGGTGTGATTACAGGAGTGTTGTTTTTTGACAGATTAAATTGTTGGAGTAAACTAGGGGATTGTATCAACGAGTCTGAGCTGTCTAAACTTTATAGTTGATAATTGTTAAGGTTTTAATTTAGAGAAAGATAAGGATATGATAGCCATGCAGTATACCCGACCCTGCCTGAATGGAGATCAGGGGTGAATTCTTTACCTAAGGAAATGAGAGCTAGGCCTGCCAATGTATTAATAGGTATTCAATATCGGTGATCCTATTTTATCTATGCTATATCTAAAGTAATATATTGAGGCAATATGCATGTGACATACTAAATTTGAGCTGGAATACCGTAGAATACGATGCAATCGTTATTATTTCTCTGGAAATAATGTAGGTGGGTATTAATAACGTATTACGCTCATACATTCAATGATCCAATGGTAAATAATATGTTGCCAGGTGAATGTTTGGCTTCAGCCATGGGATAACCAAGCAGATAAGATGTGACACCGGCCTACGGAAAAAGGCCTATTACTCTGAAGTCAAACAAGGTGGAGTGCGAACCAAGTTATTTTCATCGAGTGGGTTTCTGATTTTATCTCACCCCGTATTTATAACATTATTTATTGATAAAATGAATCACTAAATTAGCCATTGAGTATTGGGTACACAACCCTCACGGCCGTGGAGAACGAGTTCCTAATGTTAAGCCTATGGGAAAAAAATACCGGGGTGAGATAAAAATACATACACAATAGCGAGGAGTAAGCTATAGCGTAGTGTCAACGACAAGGAGAATACAGCCACACATATCGAAATCTTGGTACCAGGTACCGTAATGAATTTATTATCCACCTGGATCCAGTGGTTACCTGGTACACTACATGAATACGGATTTCCGTTTTTCTTTTTTAAATTTAACAAATACTGTTTCATGCCGTATCGTATCGGGAGCCAAGGTGAACCCGCTGAAACCACTTTTTATCTCTACAATAGTAAAAAAGATGTGGTATTCGTCACCTATCCCTCCACCATCACATGTTTTGCATATACAGACCTTAAAACCCCGCATAAGGAGACACCCTCCGTTCCGAACCAAGTGATCCCTTAAGCGGTTGTGTCCCCTTAATCGAGGTGTCACCCTTAACCCTTCAAGAGCTACACATCATTCATCATGTATCCATACTATAGCAGGCACCAGAACCAATTGTGGCCTTTGTATGGCTGGCTTTTGTAGTCAATATTATTAAGAGAAATTAAAAATTTAAAAATTCCAGTAAATTTGTATTTTTTATGGGAACTTTCCGATATTTCTGAGGCTTTCTGGCAACACTTAGCCTAATATGCCATATAATTTTTATGATTCTGCGATAATTTTTTTAAAGTTACAAAGGAACAAATACAGAATGGTTTATCCATTCCATACGGGAATGCCATATGGCATTGTCCTGCCATGGCCAGGGAATGCCATATGGCATTGCCCTGTCAGAAAGGGTTAAGCGGGGTTGTCGGTCTGTCATGGTTATACACTAAAGTATCCCTATATAAATAAACATCCACGACCCCAGAACTGTAAAAAAAACACGGTGAAAGGAACTTTTTTCCACACCTGCCAACGTATTCTCTAGCATCGGATCACTAAGTATATGAGAGTAATACGTCTATAATGTCTGTTTAGATTACCTCCAGAGTATTCACAGTGATTGCATCGTATTCTATGGTAATCCAGATCCAATTTGGCGGGTTTCATACGGATATGGTCTAAGTAATACTTATTTAAATAAGACATACGGCACAGGCAGCTGTACAATAATGTATTGGCTGATGTCCTTATAGTTTTGAGCTTGACTTAAAGTGGAATTAAAGTATTAATAGAACTGAAAACCTACATATTTATTATCAAATATAATACTGCAGCAACTAGCTTATTAACTTCCACATATCTTATCATATGCTATGTTGATGTTGGGTTAAATCCAGAGATTGTATTGACTTTATCGCTTCTCTAGATTAAAAAAACAAAACACTTACGACCATACTTGCAACTGTTCCATTTAGGTATAAAACTCCCAGCCCACCTAGGCCATGAATTCAACTGTTCTATTCAGGAAGATCCTTGGATTGATGAAATAGTTTATTACGGCCTGGTGAGGTGGAAATAATTTTAAAATCTTGATTTTCCATGCCTGGTTATCTGAAAATGAGGGAATTCTGACTGCAGATCCCATCCAAAGTGACCCATAAAATCTTTCTGAGAGAATGACGTCTATCCAATTAAACTGGCAGAGAGTTGACGGGAGAAACCCCAACTCGCACGATTAAATTTACACTAACCATATCTTATCAATTTCTAGAAACATCCATAGATTACTGCCAGTGACCGTAAAATGAACGGGATGCGTTTGAACATAGAACATGGAGGCACAAAACATATCTGTGTCACCCGACAAAAAGTGGACGGCGATAGTAATAAACTGTAATCCCCACAAAGGATGTTGTTAAGATAATTGTTTTGTTGATAATTGTTTTATCTTATCCATAGAGGAAGATAATCCTATGGTGGTCAATCCTGTGCCATTGTCAACATTTATTAAACAGACTGGTCCGAACCTATACTCTAGTATTAGGCAAATATGTAAAACGAAGTTTTCTCCAAAGGCTGGTATGGTGTATAACCAATTCTGGACGAATGAAGAAATTTTACAACTCCATATTGCCAGGTGTTTATTTGGCTGCAGGCATTGCGGCCGACCCTGGCGGTAACCACCGTCGGGAGTGCTAATTAAGAAAGCCTTTCCTTCAGGGAGTTGATCTAGATACATGTAATCTTTAAAACAGGCATGCAAGTTTGCCGACAATTGACGGAAATCAGAAATTTCTGCATCTTGAAATATGATCATTAACAGAGTATGAAAATCATAAAATGAAACTAAATTCCAAGAAATTCTGGCAGCAGGCTTTCACCGACGGCGTATAAACCTCCAGTCAGTACTTTGGCGGCAGTTAAACGCGCCAAGGGCCGTTGACACTGCCGTCAGATTTCCGTCAAGTGCCGAAATTTTGTTTGACGGGGGGGGGGGGGGGGGGGGGGGGGGGGGGTGGCCCCCGAATACGCCCCATTATTATCATTTATTTATTTTTCTGTTTCCGACTTTTTCATCAGTCCCGACTTTCATCCCTGTTAAAAGTAAGTGGCTGATTTTTGACAAAAGGTTATACATGGGCATCATTCTTCTGTTCCGGATGTAGGATGCAATTACAAGGTGAGGTGGATATTATATTTGACAAATCTTTAAAAACAAGACTGTTAACATGTAGACACTTTATTATCACAGACATGGGACGTCCTGCAGAAATGGGCTGATACTGGGAATCAATGTAGTTCTCTGGAAATTACATTAAATCAGCAGGGATATTTTGATTTACCATCCATGAGACTTCCTAATTTATCTAACATATTTCCTAGGTCATGAACACAACTCAAGGAAGAAATAGAGCAGAGAAAAGATCTGACGTATTTGAGAACTGGAGATGAAAAATCTTTTATCTTTACAACAGATGAATCCTGCCGAGTATATTATATCACAAAGGATTTCTGGTGACACTGAATGAGACTTTCAGACATTTATGATTAATTTAGGTCATCACATTATGGACATTGTATACTCTAACACATAACAACATGCCAAGGAGAACGGGAGCGTCATATATCATATTGAAATAACGAAAAGCGATCATTCTTAGTTTTGTGAACATTTTTTTCAATAACATTTTACGTATGAATATGATTGAAAAGAGAGCATTTACTATAAACCTGGATCCAGTGGTTACCAGGAATTCTTAACACATTTCAGTCCACAATGTAATTCTCCTTGATAAGGCAAATATAACAGGTAACGTGGTGTTCCACCGGACCGGCCTGAATCAGACGGCGTCGGGCATATGTCAAACATGATTGTAGTGTTTAAACCCCAAGGTGAGGACAAAAGGCCGCCGTGCAATGCTCTTTTGTGGTTATGCAATGGCCCAATGGATCATATCAATAGCAGGATGTCTGAGTGTTAATGTCAACATTCACGGCTGGAGTGCCTCCCTCACGTTGACTCTTGTCGCACAGATAATGCTTCACATCGAAATGTAGAATGAAATGACAAGAGATTCACCAAATGCGGAGTAATCTATCCTGGACATGGATGAAAAATGTGTAAGAATAGTAAAAGAAGATTGAACAGTTTGCTTTGGTAGACGTGCTAGCCATATTCACCAGGACCAAGAAAAAAAGAGTGGAAATATTTGTTCATGTAGAATTTGCTGCCTCAGAGAGACCGGGAAAACGTGGGAAACATGTCAGTGTCAACCATGATGTGGGATTAAGGGTGTGTGGGGAGATTCAAACCACTGTTTTATGGGCGTGAATAAGACTCAATTAATATCGTCTTTGTTTGATACAAGGAAAAAGAATTTCATTACAGAAAATAAAAATATGGATTTCCATAGAAAAGTGGAAAGCTGTCATCTCTGGTCTTGGGGTTAGGTGTGGGGAGGCACTGTATTGTATAATATGAGTTGGTAGTCAGATCTCTGTATGAACAACTTTAAAAAAAAAGAAAAAAGTATTTTGAATTTTCTTGTGATGTAAACACCAAGCGACCAGAGCTTCCAAAGGTTTTCTCAGCGAATGGGATATTGACACATTGTGTACTGCAGTGACAAAACCTAAATGGTGTCTGTAATATACCGAAACATCTGCAACCAAACCTCAAGACATATTTTCAGCAGCTATAGCTCTCGATGAGTCCCCTGTTATTATATACCAGACATGGGAGAGCATTGAAAAGCAGAGTGAAAGCTTTCTGGTAACACGTCACTTTATATGTGTGCAGATTAATAGTGACAGCCTCGTTCTGGGGTTTGCAGGGAGCACACTGCACCGCTAGAGCAACTTACAGAAACTCGTACAGAAACAGGTTTTGCGGAACAATAAACCGGAGCGGCGCAGTGTGTGCAGGGAGGACAATTGTCAGACCAAGCTGGAAGTCCGCGCTTCTCCCAACCTGTAGGATTAGCGCAGGTACAGTGCTCTGCAAGTTGTGCGGGATTTAAACATAAGGGGTGTCATAACCATCACAGTGGGTGTGGGTGGGCAGTGGTGGCCGTGTTGCACCTTACGTCATGATGCACTTCATCTGATCTGCAACGTGACCATGACCCTACGGCCTGCACTACAGAGCATTTTAACTGTATCATAGGCACGTATATATATATAGCGGGAGAACCAACGTATCGTCAGACTTCCATTCCTTAAGGTCAACATCAATCTACCTACAGTTCCTTTGTGGCTTAACAGCTCTGCAGTAACACAGAGGTCACATACCGGAAGATGATTGTGGTTACATTCTGATGGCAAGACAGTGGAAATGTCAAACAGATTTAAAGACTAACCACTAATATACTGTGGGTAGGGAAAGTATTGAAACCCTGCCACACAAGGTGTTTTCCGCATATGGGATAAATCGTGTCTCGAATAGTTACCCTGGGGCAGACATACAACCGACAGTTCAGGGTCTCTGCTATGAAAGTGATCCTATGTGGTACAAGGCAAACAAGTGAAAAACGACAGGGCTTTTAACAACGAATTACTGATCACAAAACTTAACTCTGTGAGATTTATCGGTGGGGCATTAGGATCCGCTGACAGAGGAGAGTTGCTTCAGACCCGAAACACCATGAGACACTCTTACTGAGTATCATACCCCATAATATCCACTAATCCAGTGTTTAAACAGCGATCCATACACGAAACAACCGGAAATTTTATAGTTCAAAATTTTGATCTATTAGAGCATTACATAAAAACTACACCTGAAATAGTAAAAGGGAAATAATGAGATTGTCAATAATATTGACTGCATACTTTGATTTTTTCGACTTATTTTAGTGACATGTGAAACTCGTATCAGTGTTCTTTCGACAGATTCTGCGGTCACCCTTACAGGACCATCATGTGCTTCACCAACCACCTTTCACGGACTGATTTGATCACAATGCAGATTTACACTATGATCCTACCTACTCTTGTAAATAGTAGTTATTCCGAACTCACCACTTAACATACATTTTATAAGACACCGAATATTTATCCTATTTTTCATTATTAAAACAGATATCTATACAACTCTGAGAATAGATGAGTAATAAGATTGTCATAACAAACATCATAAAAGTGAGCTACCCAAACACTGAGAGTGAATTGCATTGAGTGTTCAGGAGAATTGAGAATGCTTTATATAAATCTAATGGCATTGGCACATTTGTTCAAACTGTGGTATATGCATATACTAATAATTCGTGAGATGTTCATATAACCCAGCTTCTTAGACTGAAACATTATAGGCACCTTAAATGTAGGAGGTAAATACGTTGTGTTTTCAGATAAACCATGGGCAAATGACTAGAATACAAGTTTATTGTCGAAGTACAAAAGTTTCTTCCGGTGATGAAATACATCCCTAAATAACCTAATAAAATAAATAAAATATCTACGTACTTAAAGGTATATCATTATATTTTATATAGGTAAATCAAAACTTCTTGAAAATTATGAATGGTAATTTAAAAAAAATAGTCTGCACCCCAATAAGTACAATATCTTTGCAGGCATGATTGCCCTTTTCACAAACTACAGTATTAAATCCATTATGCCAGAACTGTTGCTATAGAAAAAGTGCCATAGTCTAATAAGAAATAAGATAATAACAGCAGTTCTCATATCAGCGTCAACATGATCGTTTCCGATAAAGCTATTTTCCTCTGCGATTCGCTCCTGTATTTATTTATCGGGAACCTTGACGAAATCTGACTGAATTTCATATACATGGGGAATAAAATATTTGTATGAGAAGGCAGGTAGGTAGAGTCGACAAGCTGGTTCTACCTAGGAGCGGTGACTGATGCCCTTACAGGTTCAGGGCAGACCTCAATAGGGAAGGCATGCTGTATCGTAAGGTGGGTAGAAAGGGTTAAGCCAATAAGACATCGACACCGATCCCTAAACCGAGGGCCGGAACATAGGTTCAGATAAGAAATCCCTGGCTCGATATCTTACAAGCTTTATAATCTCTAATCTAATTAAACTCCATTCGCTGGTTTTCATGCATAGGCTTATACCACGTGACCCCATAGTGGCTGTACTTGAGGACGACCACAAAAATTACCCCGAAAAGCATCACGCCTGCGAAGCCCCACAGCTTCGGGGTGAGCAGTGCCGCGTAGCGAAACAAAGCGAAAACCCCAGAGACAGAGATCTCGAATAGTTTCTCGTGCAGGGACTGGTCATAGACCATACAGTACAGACACAGCATCACCACTAGCAGGAAACCTTTGAGCATGATGAAAGCCAAGGCGAGTGACACGAAGCGCCACAGGTCGAGACGCAGTGGTGTGGGGCCTGTCCGGTGGCGTCTGCGCGCCAGGCGGTTCCGATCCAGCCGGGACACGATGCGCGACAGTTGGTGTTTCGGGGAGAAGGTGACCGGGGACGAGGAGGGCAGCGGGTGTCGCATGTACTTGTTGTTCCTCTCCAGGCGGTGACGACGTAGGTAATCCTCCGCACGGTAAAACTCCACCAATCCCGTCAATTCTGTCAACCACATATTGGGTAATATGAACACTTCATAAATACAGGGTTCTCAGTTGAGGTAAGAAAAATAAAGTGGAAATAATTTTCACGTGGAATTTGCTGTCTCAGAGAGACCATAAAAACATGGAAAATACATCAGTGTTGGGCACGGCGAGGGGCTGGGAGTTTGCTGAGAGGTTCAACCTAATAATCTGCTGTTATGAATGAGGCTCAATTTATATTATTATTGTTTTACCCAGGGAAAAATATTTATATATACTAAAAATGAAACATGGATTTACATAGAAAGGTGGGAAACTGCCATCTCTGAAAATATTATGGTGCCAATTGTTCCTGGATACATATATCAGATAAAAGTGTAAATATTGTTCATGTTAATGTTCTGCCTCATGAGGAAATGTAGAAAATATGTTTGTGTCAGCACAACCTGGGACTTAGGGTGTATGCAGAGGTCCAAATCACTTTATTATTGGAGGGAATGAGGCTCAATTAATATGATCTTTGCTATACACATGGAAAAAGAACCTTATGTATACTTCAAATAAAAATGCTAATTTCCATGGAAAATGGAAACCTACCATCTCTAGTAGACACTAGTGTACTATAACCTTCCTTTATTGAAAAAAAAACCTAACTTCCAAGTAGGGAGATGTTGGGCGGGGTATTCTTACCGGTATTGCGCACACAGCTGTCGATGGGGTTACGGCAGACAGGGCAGGTGGTGGTGCGCATGGCGTCGCGACTACACTTGGCGAGACGGCGCAGGCACGGCTCGCAGAAGGCGTGACCGCACGGCCGTAACGAGAAGGGGTTGTAGAAGACGTCCAGACACACGGGGCATGTGAGCATGGCCGGCACCTCGCTCCCCACCTCGCTGCCAGCCTCGTCGTCCACCTCGTCCAGGTCCTGCAGTCACGAGGCATTATATCAATTATCATAAACGTATAGTCCAATCCGCTCTAGTTACATACAACTGCGAGGTATGTGATTCTATTATATATTATCGTAAAACTGGATGAGTTTTAATCTGGGCTCCCGTATGTAACGACATATATACGAGTGACAGTCACATACGGAAGCCCAGATTTAAACAAATCTGGTTTTGATTTTATCCTATCCCTCTCTACGCTTTTGAGTTACTAAAATATGAATATAAACTCATCAACCAACCTTAAATGCAGGCAGGATATCTATTTGCTACTTGTTATTGTCGAAGCGAGTCGTGGTTCACGCTGTTTTGCACCCAAGTTATCTACCTACACGGTAGTGCTTTGGTCTGCTCTGGGAGAGGATAGAGTTTGCAATGGTTTTATTCCAGTCACTCAGCTCTTAATGTTTAAAAGTTTTGAGTGCAAACGGAACTTTTTTTGTAGTAAGTGATATCCTGGACTCTGATTGGTCAATTCCTGGGTCACGTGTTTAATGTCTAGTATGCTCATAGGAGCGATTTTTATTCCGTATGCAACATACCGGCGCATATGGGAACTCAATTTTAAGCTTATGAGATTTTATATTAGGGGTAGGATAATTGTATATTTTGAAAATAAAAACGTACATTTCCATGGAAAACTACCATCTCTGACAGGCGATATTTTCTCACCTGTTTCTTCTTTTTGCGCCGCCGTCCGTTCTTCTTCTCCGTCCTCTTTGCTACTCTCGGCCTTCTCTGCCTCACGCTGTCGGCCATACTCGGAGCGTGTTCGGGGGTTCCCGGAGCCTCGACTTCGCTCTCAGACTCCTGTGAGAGCATCCTGATGTCGGAGAGCATATCGTCGAGGGCGCTCTCCGGGCCGTAGTTGAGGGCGTGGCGGCCCGACTCCGTGCCCGCCGCCTCCGCTCGCCCCGCCGTCCGGTCACCGTGCCCCGCCGGCCGGTCACCGTGCCCCGCCGGCCGGTCACCGTGCCCCGCCGTCCGGTCACCGTACCCAGCATCACGGGCGGACTCTAACCTTAAGGCGGCGCTCTTGGCGCGGCCGCGGGTCGGGCAGGAGCGCAGACGGGTCCGTGGTCTCCTCGTCTCACTGTCAGACAGCGCCGACCGCTCCTCCGCCGTCCTCCCCTCCCGGAAGTTGAGGGAGGCTTTGCTGGAGGCGGGGGAACAACGCGTTACGGAGAATCCGCCCGTGTAGTTCAACTCCAGCTGGGATTTACTCGGAGAATGATGGAGGTGGAGATCCAGCGGTGTGGCACATGCATACTGTGAGTGGTCATCGTCTGAGAAGAGAGAATTCAAGTCCTCCTTCCCAGACGGAACTCTCTGCCTGCCCGCGCGCTGCTCCAGGGGCGATGTGAGGTAGGAGGGGAATTTAGTTGGGAGCGAGGAGGACAGGGTTCGAAAGTCCAGACCGCAGTCTGGAAATGAGGCGTCGTCGGGAGGTAAGGCGGGGCTTTTAACGATGCAGATCGGTACTGTAGAGTGTGGTTCCGATACGGGTAGACTTTCGTGTGTTTTGTCTGATTTACGTTTTATTTCTATATCATCTGAGGAGTCTATTTCTAACAAAGATTCCTGTTCCTGTGATAAATGACTATGTTCTAATACAAATTCTGGATCTTTATCCACGGATTTTGAGCTTAACTCATAAAATAACTCTTCTTGATCTACAGACGTAGAGCTTATTTGTAACGAAGCATTTTGTGTTACGGACATAGTATGTTTTACTAATGCCATTTCACTTTTATTTATACTTTCCTCGCAGCATATTTCTGATGCAGGTTCCTGGTTACACGACAACGCCACTTCGCCTTCTGACACATCTATAGAACGCTGTAGACCAGGCGGTAGAAACTCCTCCGGTGGACTTTGCTCTGGTGGTAATCCATTATTATGGTCTTCACTTTCTGGTTCCTCCATAACTGTCGAAAAATGAGGTTCCCTTGAAAAATAAACAATGGACATATCAAACACAGTTTAGATCTCAAACCAAGACATCAACCATAACTCATACCAACAACAAAACATACTCTAAGCACTGCTGATGGATATAAACCTTTGAGAGAAGATTTCCTAAAACTTTTCTAACAAAATCTTTTGGGAAAAGGATACTAAGGGTATCGTGTATCAGATGAAAGAAAGGAAGATATTTAATACTGTTTGTCTGTAATTGTCTGGATAGAATGCAGAAACACTTTTTGCCTTGCCCCCTCACTTGGAAACCTGTCCCCTAGCTCATTTTAGTGAATTATTAATATCACCCATATAAGAATTGCGTTCAAATTCTGCCAGATTTATTGCTAGGTATCTTAATTCTAAGTTAATTTTAATAGTCTAAATGTCGAAATGAAGTCTGAAGTATTGTGGCAAGCAGGGTGTCTTATGGCCAGTTTACAAAGGAGGAGTCAGCCTCGCCGTATCCACCGGAGGCTTCTGGGGGAATCCCTAATCCAGAGACAGTGTGAAATTCAACAGAAACAGATCCTCCAGTGGATGTATCTCTCGCCCATCGCAATAAACTTCCTGACTCTGTGAGGATGACGTCACGGGGCACGATGTAAATTGTTCCAGCTCATACAGCACAGATGCCGAGCCCAGACTACCCTCTCACAGAACTCCCGGGCCAGATGATCCTAGTGAGTCAGGACCAACGAGACTTACTTGTAAACCTTTGGTATCAATAAAGACTGCTTACATGCACCTAATTTCGTTTCTTATTTGGCGATCGTTACAGTATCAAATATCCAAGGATATTATTGTTGACATCCCACCAAGAACTGTCAACAGGAGCTACAGACATATCTCTTGTTGGCCTGCAAGCTGGGGTATTGGCACACTTATGTCATGATATATAAAATGGTAATGGACTTCCTTTGATGATATTCACCATAAAAGTCAACTGTCTTAACCTAAGTTATACGTGTATATCAAAGATATGCCATAATCCTAAAATTTTGCTTACGCAAATATATGTTGATATTCAGTGAGTTCTAAATCTGTCAGTTCAGCCTAGATATAGCCTTAGTCTCCGGATATTGTCAAAGATACAAGATACTTTACCTACTGGCCAGTTAATACAGGTACAAATAATAAACAGAACCTCACAATAGTATCATATTGATTCTAGTTCTCTCGTTCTGGAGCATTTTCTTAAGTGTCTGTTATTTGGGGGCTATGAGTGATCATTATTTGGTAAATTTTTCTTTCTTGGTCTGTTTATCACTATATTCCTTTTCTTATTTAGTCTTTCTTTTTACTATTAACCATTTTTTAGTTTTGAATAATCACTCTTAAGTGGTGATTCCACCAACACATAAGATAAAGCGAGATTAGTAAAGATTTTGTTATCTTACTAAATCTGGCTAGGTCTTGGATAATCGCATGCATATTTGTTGTGATGTTTCTTGAGGTATCGTGGTGGAGGAGCACCAAAATAGACAAACAACACCGCGTGCTACGTATCGCGACAATGGAGGTACGACATATCGCAACACTGTAAGATATTATCATGAAACATCACGAAAATTCATATGATTGTTTATCATGAGTTGTCTTCGTGGAATGATATCACGTGGAATGATATAAATTGAGTGACGTTTAGATTTTATGATTAATTTTATCCTACCCTGTCACATGTTTTTAACTTCATATGTCACCACTGGCATATACATATTATATGGCATAGCCGTAGCATACAGGCCCACCATGTTGAGTCTATGGAGATTTATATGAGGGGTAGGATAATATCGTAAAACCGGATGAGTTTTAATCTTGGCTACCGTATGCCACGACTGGCGTTTGGCGTAGTGATATCACGACGCGGAGCCGAGTGGTATCCGGAACCAAACGTCAGGAGTGGCATTCGGGAGCCAAGATTAAAACGAATCAGGTTTTGATTTTATCCTACCTCTCTCTACAATATTTTAATATCAAAATCGTGAATGAAAATCATCAAAATTCCGTATGCCCCTAGTAGCATACAAACGTCCGTATGCCAGTCAGCGTGGCATACGGAATCTCAATGTTAAGCCTATGGGATATTATATATCAGGGGTAGGATAAAACAAAATATACCACGACAAGTCCATCGTGTTGGTGGAACCCGCCCTTTACCATAGAACGGACGCATTCAGACTTCAGTGATTCACATCATCGGCCGCATCCCACTGGTGACTGTGGTTTTGTACATAACAATACTTATTGACTCTATCACAATTATATAATTCACATACGACCCATCTTGTTGAGGATCACACCATCACAGTGTCTGACATCAACAATTGCACAATCTCTTTTGCGGTTGCACTTGCGGATTCTGTTGTGAATTTACTAGTAGATCGAGCTCTACATACAAGTACTGCTATTATCGCTCACTTCTGTTATCGATACATTCTCAAGTGATCCATGATAGATGATACCAAAAAACTAGTCACTAAGGAGCAATAAACTCATGTCTAATGCCTGTTAATTTTTCGAATATAATTACTGAAACTGTTTGATACTCACAGCAGATACCTTTACGAGTAAGTTGACAGCTGTTGCAAAAGCCAGGAAGGGGCGTGTCCCAGTGAAGAATATCCTCTCAATCATTGTTGCTAGTTCTTGTGCCTACCGCCAGTATTAACTTCTCTCGTAATTTTAGATTATATGTGTCATTCCAAACTCCCACATTCCTTGTATAATTTGTTTTACATATATGTATTTAAACATCATGTTCAGCACACACCACAGATTCAATGATTACAATGTTTTTACGAAAACAATAAAAGATTTGTGCGGTGCGTGGAATTCAATATGGCTGCGCCCATGAGTTAGGCATGATTGAAGCAGAACCATCAACAATGACGAACAATTCTCCTCCCAAGGAAGAAATTATCCCCAGCGAGCCTGGAATAGCAATTCACAATTTTTCTGAAAAGCTGCTGGATAGTGTTGTTCATTTTCATGTCATGCGGATGGCAGACAGTTTGTATATTTGGATTGGCACTGACATGAAATTAGTCAACCTAGCACTTGCTATGCAAACCAAATACGTGAGTATGACTATGACCATCTATTACTATTCTCCGAGTCATCTGGTTACTTCCGGTTTAAAGTACCCTCCATATTATCTTAGCTAGCTGTTACAGCTCCATGATATTAAGCAAATTTCCCTGACAACGGACACAGTCCGGCCTAGTCGTGGGCGACCCTAACAGTACGTTCCCGTATTAATACTAGTGTATAGGGTCGGACTCGTCTGACTAAGTCCGGCCATATTGCTGGTGACCACAAAGCGTTGTCAGAGTCTAAAATAATAAAATGGTAAAAAAAATATTGTGCTACATGTTATGTACATGCAATCATTTAGATAGGATTAGATACAATATCCAGACATGATTTAAACGTGTCAACATGGTATGCAGACCATTCGCGGCGGTGGGCGATTCGTGGCGGACCATTCGCGGTAAAACCCTGACTATTCGCGGTCAAATCCCCGACGGCTCGGGAGGTCGGGAAGACCATTCGCGGTATAGGTGTGAATTTCCGCGGCGGCAGCTGAGGATGAGGAAATGGTCTGTGACCTGTCCGTGAATCTGTCAGACTTGATGGAGGCTGACAGTTCCATGGACATCGACTACTCCAACCTGGCGGATCCGATGGATGAGGGTGCTCCTGTGAATATCTCCGATCTGGAAGATCCCATGGAGGCGGACCAGCCCGACGACTTTGATGTGAGCTTACCGTTTGACGAGCCCCTGCAGTCTTTGGAAGACTCTCTACCTGTCGGTGAACTCTCATCAGCAGATCTCATCCAGGACGATCCCAACCCTATGGCCTTCACGGTTATCCCGAAAAGTTCGAAACGTGGCTCACCAATCCCTCACCATTCCCTCACTGTCCCTTACCAGTCCCTCACCACTCCCTCAATTTCCCTCACCAGTCCCTCACCAATCCCTCACTGTCCCTCACCAATCCCTCACCAATCCCTCACTGTCCCTCACCAGTCCCTCACACTCCCTCACCAGTCCCTCAATTTCCCTCACCACTCCCTCACCACTCCCTCACCACTCCCTCACCACTCCCTCACCAATCCCTCACTGTCCCTCACCAGTCCCTCACCACTCCCTCAATTTCCCTCACCACTCCCTCACCACTCCCTCACCGATCCCTCACTGTCCCTCACCACTCCCTCACCACTCCCTCACCACTCCCTTACCAATCCCTCACTGTTCCTCACCAATCCCTCACCGAGTTGTGGCCCCCTGCTCCCGTCAGAATATGACCGCGAATAGTCCGTATTCCCACCGCGAATGGTCCGCCGCGAACGGCCAAAACACTACAGCGAATCGTCCGCCACCGCGAATCGTCAGGCAATCGTCAACATGAAGAAAATTGGTTGTTTCGACGATTTTTTTAGGTATTTAAGCAAGACTAAACTGAAGCGATTACATAATCATTCGATCTGAAATTGCCAGTAAAGTAAGATTTTCTCATGAGAATTGCTTCAGAAATACTTCATACTTCCTCACACCGTAAATAGCAATTATATAGAACGTCCTGACCATGCTGTACAATTCACAGAACAAGATGGTAATTTAAGGTTTGTACGGACCGAGGCATTAGTAAGGCGATTCGCACATTAAGGCGGTACATTGATACACATACCGCCCTATGCATCTTTAAATCAATCATAGCTCCTTATATCGACTACGAGGATATACTTTGTGACTCAGACTCAGACTTTAATCGTTACAAAACAAAGCAATACGAATTGTATCCAGAGAAAGCATCAGAAATACGGATCATGCCCAACTCCACAAATCACTTGGTGTACCACTGCTTGTTGATAGAAGGAGGAGTCATCTTTTAAACTATATGTATTAAACAACAGACCAAACCATTCTTAATCAAATCACAATTGAAACAGATGTCGTTCCGCTGTTATTAATCACAACTCAGTTCAAAGATTGTCTATGTACACGAAAGTCCAAGAAGCTCTGACTGTCTAGCAATTCCTGTTATAACTTTGCACAAAATTGATGTTGAGACTGGAGATAAAGACCAGTAAAAAGCTAAAGACAGGCAGAAGACACTCTGTAAATTTATGTTTTGATTATCTAAAGGGAACGTGAATAGTTGCCATTTTCCTTTAAATCTGCGAGCACAAAATCAGCCAAGGTAAACATGCAATGACCCTGAGTTTGATTATATGCGCCGCTCCCATTCTTATCACGCATATGCCAGAACTGGCAATAATTTAGGTTATTTCAAGTAATTGTGAGTAAAATAAGCCTGCTGTGAAAGACTGACAAAGTCTTGTAATTATATATTTTGTTATTGGTAACACTTAGTGCGAATCGTCCGGTGCGAATCGTTCAAGTAGCACTGCGAATCTGTTTCCAGTGCGAATTGTCTTACATTCTCTGGGTCATTTTAGCAGGAGTCATCACGTCGGGTACGGAATGTTCGCCATCTATATATTCAATGTTCTCTGAATCATCTGGCGACTTCCGATTTCAAATACCCTCCGAATTCCCTTAACAACAGGCATGTCCGCCATCTTGCTGGTGACAACAAATAGCTGTCAGAGTGTAAAATGGTGAAAAATAGTTGTTATGTATTTTTTTCTCTGTAATCTGTACATGTAATAGTTGAAATAGGACTGTTCATATCATCCAGACATGATTTAAACGTGCTATCTCGAAGAAAATCAGTTGTTTCAACGATTTGTTGACATGGCTTCATGGCCTGAACTGAAGCTATTACATGATGATATGATCTGAAACTGCAAGAGTAGTTTGGTTTGTCAACGGAAAGGCTTGGGAATTATTCAACACACCCCAGCATGATGAATACTATCAGAAATGAATATCCGTGTTCGCCATAGGCTTAGCCTTATGTAGGTGCTCTGCCAAGATGGCCGCCCCTTGGATGAAGGGGGTTCGGAGCAACACCTACTATCCAGGTTGACTCAACGAATAACATATCAAGAAAGGTTCTATAGCTATCATATTGATTGTCATAAAGTATTAAGAAGATATTTATTTCTACAGGTTATCACGATATATGTTTCAATAAATAACTTTGAAAACAGGAAGGTTATATACTTTAATGGGTTTTTTTATTACCGAAAACAATACTGGATATTCGCCATAACACAGGTATATCATATGTATTAAAGCAACTACACCCGGGTGATTCCCGGAGGTTCCCGGGGGATACCACCGGACATGTTCGGAGGGCCTGGAGGGTCTTGAGGTACCCGGAGGGTGGTGGAATATCCCATCTCGGTGCACAAGGAGGTCCGCAGCTACCTCTGGTAGTTTCTATTGTCCCTGATGGTTTCAACTCTGATCTGTGTGCTGGCCCAGGGTCAAGAACAACTGCAGGAGGAGTGGAATCATGAGGGGTGCCAATCCTCCCCTTCATTGGGTATTCCACCAGCTAGGCGTTCTTTTGATGCTAGGCCGGCCTCTCAGCCGAGCTCCTACCTGGTGCCAGCTCTCCAGCCGGCCAATACTGGCTGTTTTTTACCATGCATAAGTGAACATTGATATCGTAATATTGCACACTGTATATGCTATATCGAGTCTTACTATGTATCACCAACTCATTCATTCACACTTGTATATTATGTAACCATAACAACTTAACTCTATCTATTTTTGGTACTTTATTATAGATTTGTACTGATTTTGGGGGTTTTCAAAAACCAATTTTTGAAAAGAAAAAAAAAATCGGCTTATAAGCAGGGTTTTACGGTAGGAAAGTTTAGGAAGAAAACGCATGGCCAACACTCATGATAGGTATACATGTATATGCGAAACGTGATGTTGGAGAGATAGGTGATGAATATCACTTCATTTTTGTAATTGTAATAATACAAGAAGTGGCAGATGAACATCTGTTGCCGTCGTTTACTTGTTTTCTCTATTGTAATCTGCTATTGGCTCTCCACCTTTCAGTCCCCGATGCCATGTGGGTCGTCCGTCCTCTCCGACTCTACTGACTCGCCGTCCGTGCCGCTAGCGCAGAAGTTCGGTATGTCATAGTTTTCCAGTCAAATACTGAGGTTGACGTTGTTCATCCTTTCATCGCTTGTACCATCTTGTAATGGCCGGAGGGCACACCAGAACAAGGGGTGTGATCACCCATACGCCCTCTAGACGTTACTGAACTCCCTGATATCGCTTCGAGTACCTCATAGATCCGTTCCCGACTCGCTGGCCGTACCACGGCTGCCCGTCTCCCGATGAACTGCCGTTTTCCTATTTCTAACTGGACGAAACTGAATATAATTTGGTGTGTAAATGAAGAAGTATCTGATAATTCCATCGCTTATCCGCCATAAATGTGGGATATGGGTCAAGGTTCTATTACCGTACAACGTCGTGTATGGGTGCCTAACCCTGGTATGCATTAAGTTTTCACTACAGTCGTGAATGATACTATTGATAGGCCGATTTTTATAAATCAGATATGATTAGAATCCTAAAGACTGAGCCTTTTTTTTGTCTCGCCTTTATTTACGTATCGCTCATTTCGTTAATTTCTAATAGGTCTCTAAACATGGGATTTTTGTTGTAAAATAACCCAAATATATTATCTTTTAGTCTTAGCCTTTAGGGAATGTGACCGCTAAGAGTTATAACACGCTTGAAGCTATAGCTGCTTTTTTGTCATTTATTAATTTTTCCAAGAAGCCGATTTGTCATAGCACTGAAAACTCCGTGGCTCTACATACGCACGCGGCCAGTGAGGTCCCCACTTGTCAAGCTGATGCTTTAAATAGAATATTACGTGAGACACCAACCTAGCAAAGACGCCACACCATGAGTCGGGATGGTACAATAGACTTGAGGCTGGTTAATGATGATTATGGTTTCTGTAAACATAAAGACAATGGGTATAGGTTTACTGTAGCCCCATATATTGTCAATGGAGACTTTGTAATCGATGGATAATAAAGTCACACAATTCCAAACACTGATCATTGTTATTTTCAATTTCAGCAAAACGGACCAAAAAGCAGGTTTTCATGAGCTACAACGCACTCTCCAACATTATGTTGATCCCGTTGGTGGAGCAGCGACTTGTGGAGGAGATGAAGGCCCACCCAGAATATTTCTGACCCAGCTGAAAGGTACCCGGCCCTACAGCTTGATGTAGTTATGTGTACAGTAGAACCCCGCGTAAGCGGACACCCGTTGTTCCGGGCAAAAGTGACCGCTTACGCGGGGTGCCGGCTTACGCGAGGTTAAAATAGACATCTAATAGAGGGAACGGTTCCGAGCAAAGGTGTCCGTTAAGGGGTGCCGCTTACGCGGGGTGCCGCTTACGCGGGGTGCCCGCTTAATGGGTGACCATTAGGCGGGGTTCTACTGTATTAGAAATTTACTCTATAAACTTTCAGACCAGAGTATATACTCCAGTATTTTATGATTTTATATTCATGCTCAACGAACCTTGGCACAATAATGGCCTCAAACACACTTATGATTCGATAGCATGAACCGCGCATTTCCATCATACCTAAAGTAACCTTCTCACTGCTGAGTACTTCAACCCTTATTCGCATTTTTCACGATACATGTAGAAGAACAACAAGTAACTTTCAAATATTTTCAAGAGATGAGATGAGAAATATGAAACGATATAAAAAGTAAGACAACATGAGTTTTGCAATTAGTGTAAATGATAGATGAGTGGAAAAATACAAGTAACAGTCATTATTCGCGAATGGAGGGTCGGTCTTAAAGGTTATGGCTACAGTCTACTGTAGTTCACCTGCTTGTAGGGTCACTAGTTTACCTGACCACAATTTAAAATCTTTTATAGGTAACTAAGTCCAGATATGAATATGATTTTTGTTTTGGACAAGTTTCATAGCCTTACAATATCTTATAGTTCTTAGTGTATTTAGTATTTTGACATAGATTTAAAAAAAAAATTATGTATGCTCAATAATGATTTACAAGAACATTAGTGTAACATTTACCATCTCCATGAGGGGCGCTGACAGTCTCTTACACCCTAGGAAGTGTCATTTTTTATGTGAAATGTATATTTGATGTGGTATTCATGTATTTTTGCCAAATCTTATGATGTCAGATGGGGGGGGGGGGGGGGGGGAGGTGGCAGGTGTTTGAGTGGATTTTTTTTCTGTCATATTTATGCATCAAAATAAGTCAGAATGGCTCATTACTATGTTCTAGGAATTGTCAAGGCCCAGTCAAATAGTATTGGTTTGAAAAATTCTTTGCAATATCATTTACCACATAATATTGGTTTGACCTTCCTAATTGGTGTCTATAGAAACAGAGTTCTGCCCCTCCCCCATTTTCATGCAAATGGACACGGAGCATATAGACAGGTCTCAGTTCCTGTGTGCACTTATCTATGAAGGTATCACCATGACGCAACTGACAAACATTTTATATGTAGGTAGGGCATTGCTGATTGCCAATTGAAATGGCCTCAAAGAGGTAGTTAGATATACAGTGGATTCTATAAAGACCAGTATGTAATTGCATGATAAACAGAATACTTTTTTTTTTTTTTTTTGTTTCCCCAGCAAAACGGACCCTGACAGTTAAACATCTCTACTGCCAGTCCAAATAGAATGGGAAGCCAATGTTCAACCTTGCAACATCATTTCCCATTTTATTTATCTCCCACAACAAGTGGGGGAACCGCTTAGGAAGCGTAGGGAACTCCTGCCACTTGATAGGAGTCTAAAACACCCCCCCTTCCCCCCCCCCCTCAAATGGAGCCTGAAGAGCACCTAGCGAAACCGCTTAGAAAGATCGGGTCATCCCGTTTTTTCACCTCTCACGCATCACACCATATATGGGAAAACTTCTCCCAGTCCGGTGATGTCACAGTATCAACAATCCGAACGTTACTATACAAACGACTCGGTTGTTAAGGTCGCCAAGGTAGCGAGTGGTCTGACTATAAATACCGGGAGCAAACGATCTGCTCCTCACTCTTATGCGGTAGCTCGTTCTGTACGCTTTGCCACGTTTTCAGAGATAAACAGAATACTTGGCAGGGTAAATGGTCTCTACCCTCCCCCATTCCCCTGATTCACTCACTCGCCTTCGTATGTCAAAATACTTGGTAAAATAATTGATCAAATATATCCAAATACCAAAGGCAGAGAAATATATTACCACATATTTTTGACAAACGAAGATAAGACGCCGTCCGAAAGTACAGTAAGCCACTTTCCGTAGACCTCGAGGACAGGGAATCTATTGATGAAGCCAGGGTTTGTTTACTTTCAGGTTGCACACAAGGGGAAAGCCTAGGACACCACCTCATTTTCATCACACATCATCTCACCGACCATAGAACCCCATTGGACAAGGTTTCATCTAGTTTATCCATCATTCATTCATAAAACAAGGCCTTGATGCGGGACCAAGCATCATCAGCAGTAATAGGTCAAGCAACCATCTAATGTTCTATAGTTAACCAGTTGTCAAAAACCTGTACTGGTTATTCATTTCTAAAGTCACTAATAAATGCGTTTTTCTATAACTTAACAGTTATGGGAAAATATTTTCCCTTTAGCGTTTTTCTGAAATAGACAAACCTATTGTTAAAGTATATCTGTGCATTGCAAGACTGTAATGAATGAGCTCAAAAGAATTAGATCTAAAGGTTTTATGATTTTGGACTGCACTTTAACTTTTAACTGAAAGCTGTAGAATGACAATGTAATTGCGAGCCATAATAAACCAATCAGTTGGTTCTTCGGGACGACCAACTGAGTATGACCTACCGTCTATTTCTGTCCTTGCTTGGGAAGTCTAGCTTAGACATATAATGTAAGGCATCATGTCAAAGTAAGCTGATTCTCTTGTTGCATTGTTTGAATATGAAAATGTGTATTCAATTATTGAGGATGAATCAGAATGAAGAGGGGCATTTAGTTCAATATACTGTGAGGAATCGTACCGTACATATTTTTGGTCTGGCTTGGTCTAGATTTGGGAGCAGAAAGAACATAACGAAATCTGGTATCTTTTATATGATAGCGCTCAGTGATTAAAACAGGTTTTGAATCAGGCATAGCAGTTTCCCTATTATCCAAGGAAATCATTGTTTTCATTTTCACTATATGATCGGTTCTCTTGTAAAACAAAGAGGATAAATGGGCCTTGCTCACACCAAAAAGTGAGTGGTTCAAACTTCCCCACACACCCAGCCTCATTCCATGGCCAATATTGATGTATTTTCCATGTTTGTTCAGTCTTTCTGAGGCAGTGAATTTCACATAAAAATATTTCTTTTTTCTCAATTTACATACTAGATGAATAGCATCTTAATTCATCAGGATTTATGAATTAATGTCTGATCATATTTTGCTGTGATTGATTTCTTGTCAATGTTACTTTATTGTTAACTACCATTAAAACGATTTAGAAGGATATCTTTATCCTGATCAGCCAGCAATTTAAATCTATGAACGGCGGGAAAAACTCAAGGACTTTGAATATTAAAAGAATATGTATTCTACAATCGCATGCAATTGTAGTACACTATGTTTTATATTCAATAACTACATAAAGTAAGGACCTATTTTGCGCTCCCTGCTTCCAAATGTTTTCTCATGTGTTAAATACCTGTTAAAATTGAATACCAAATACCGTTTTTCACACAAAATACTACTTTCGATAGACTGAAGAAGTATGTATGTATATATATCATGTTATATCTGTCCGATATTATTTATGGATGATTTATGTGAAATAAATACATTTACAGAGAAACAAGTTCGATGCTTTTATGTAAAAGTATCATTGACACCACTACTTTTAGATATATTCCACCATAACAGGACTACAGTTGATCCGCAGCTACGACCAAGACATGGCAGATCACACTCCAATTTACACCAATGATGACAACATTTCACCGGACGGTGGGACTGAATCGGACGATGTCCAATCTTTGCCCATTGGGTACGAGATTGATGACAAGACTCTGAGGTGTATCAAAAATTTGATAGACAGTCTGGACACCAAATTAGCACAGGACTTCTGTAGACTAACAAACCATTAATAACTAGGGATATAGCAACAATAACAGGACTCATCAGTACTATCAACGTCTGCTCGCTAACCTTAAAATTCACACTTAACCAATATGTCATAACTCCATACTACTGTGAGTATACTCTTCTTTACTATTGTATCTGTATCTATTTGATCTTCAAATGAGTAATTTGGGTTTATTAAATACATAGCTATTGTATCACCAACAATATCATAACCATGATAAATACCATACCTGTCAACACTGACCCATGAGAAGGGCATTTCTGTACACCATATACCAATATGGGATCATGTCTATTTCCAAAACTAGTTACTGAATTGTCCGCTAGACTGCTCCACTAGGATCATTATAATAATAATTTTTACCCATGATGCATTGTACTGCTCTCCTTGGCAACCGTAATCAGAGTATATAAGGGAGTGGACCTGTCCTCATTTATCATTATTCACTTGCTCCCTGACGAAGGCAGTACTATTGCCGAAACCGGTAGGAACTATAAGTGTTGATCAAACATACAAAGTGATGAACATGTTGTACAACACACAAGAACAATAAATTTGACAACACTCAACAAAGTTGTGGGTATCGTTTGGTTTGTGGCTCTATCAACATCATTACTTTTAGATATGTTGTAACCTTAATTACTTCATTTTTGTGTGACAGAGATGTTAGAGTAGGGGACCATCCATAAAATACGTACGCAGCAACTGGGGAGCTTGATTTTTCATGCACATGCATACGAAATTTACTGGGAAAATCTGCAATGCCTAGCATAAGTATGCATAATTTAAGCAGTGTAGTAAAATTACTAGGATGGCAGTTTGGCAGGTAAGCAAACTGGTAAGTAAAGCACACTGTTGGATAGGTAGGTTAGTGAGTGGGCAGGTCTTAAAGCTTATATAAAGCAATTAGGCTGGGTTAATGAATTCTAAAAGCTAGGCTCCACCCAACTCTCCAAGTTTAGAAACTCTCCAAGCAGTATTCTTGGACTTTGTAGTAATTTATACCTGGAGAGTTTCAGGCATTCGCGACTGGCCTCAAACCCTGCAGTGGACCTATAAATATCTGGGGGCTCTCAGGTCATGACCACAGTACGTCTGACTGTGGGAGTAGACACATCGCCACAGGTAGTTGACCAGTACCAAGGCAGAGAACACATTACATGGCATATAGTTAGTGTAAGTACAATAATTAAAACTAATTAGTTATCAACACAGGAATCTACACAGGATGATGTCACTGTGTGTTGCATGCTTTCTTTTATTATATACCTCTGACAGTATGTTACACAGATACCAACCTCTGCTAGGGTATTGGTATTAAATATATACCAGCAGAGTATGGTGGTATAAAATGGTGTACCACCCTACTTTGAAAACACAATCCGTTCACGCACCGCGCCGCCTTCGGGTTACGGTACGTGAAGGTCTAACAGAGTATGACTCTGACTGGCCTGCCACCTTTAGTGAGAGGAATTTTGTGGTTGGCTGTTCTATTTATAGTATTAGTTTGACAAGGGGGAATACCGACAGACGCTTAGTCTGCTTAAGGTCTGTAAGGGTCTGACAGAGCACAGCGCTGATTAGCCAGTTCCTTCTAAAAGCACTGATTGGAGAAAGGAATTTCTAATTTTAGTGCAAACCCAAGCCTGAGAATACCATGATTCTGGCACTATTCTGGGAATCATTATAACTCTCCAAGCTGATTTTTTTTGGTCCATGCCCAGTAAAAGCTACTCTAGGACCTCTGCTTGAAGAGTAACATACTGGTTACTGGCAAATCAATCAGGGCAGCTTAGTACTATACACCTGTGCCTTGAAATACTCCAAATACCAACCTCTGCTGTGGAATTGGTACTTTAGGCGAACCAGTGTAGTGTGCCGGTATGCCGGCATACCGGCACGCTTTAATAAATCCGGCCCGCAATTGAGGTCAAGTAGTCTCCTAGCTGATGTTCTGCTATGCGTTGTGCTAAGTACCTGTGCGTGAAGAGTTCTCATGACGCATGCGCGTTTTGCGTACCAAAAAACATCTTCCGCACTACCAGTCTAGTTTGATTTTCGCTTTGACTTTGACTTATTTTGGTAAGTTATTGAATAAAATACCAGCGGAGGTAGGAATCTCTACCTCAAAATGGCAGCGCATAACAGTCTGAGTTTGAGCCTGTGTGCCCTGGCCCTGGCGACAACAGACTACTAGAGTCTAATACTAACAGTGACTGGCAGCACTCTGCTAATTTATGTATGCAAAGGGCCATTTGTCATCCCATTTGCATATGTGATTCATCAGATACTTATATTTGAAGGTATATAATAAACTAAAAATGTATTACCTTATTGGTACATACTTGCGTACCTTGTTTCTTTCAATAAAAATATTCCACTTGCTCTGCGAGCTCATGGAATATTTTCATTGAAAGAAACACGGTATGCGAGTACGTACCAGTAAGGTATATACATTTTATCTTATTATGTATACAAACTAAGAGAGAGGTAGATGTTGACATGTATCTGAGAGAGTGTGTGTATGTGTCAGTGTGTGACTAAGTCTGTTTGTATCATAAAGTGCATGTCTTTGTCTATGTGTGTAAAACCTCACATACACAGAGTCATACAGTATAATGGTCCATACTCAATCTATAACTTATAAGGTATCAATAGGTGGTCCAGGTCCAGTCAGGGGGTCGCGACCGTACCCTACACCTGACCTCATATGCATCTGTCAGCCCAGTTCCGCACGTGCTTGACAGCGTGTGTGGGCGGGGCTTAATTTTTAGGATTAATGAACAGAGCTTAATTGCTTTATATAAGCTTGAATGTTGGTGGGTCAGCAGGTTGGTTGGTGCGAAGTTTGGTGGATCCGCAAGCCAATGGGTAGTTAGGTTGGGAAGTCGGCAAGTTGGTGGGTAGGCAGACTGGTGGGATTGCAGATCACTGTATAGTGGGTGATTGGTGGGCACATTTGTGGGTTTGTGGGTGGGCAGGTGGGTGAGTGAACAGGCTGGTGGGTAGGTAGATTTGTAAGTAGGCAGGTTATTGGGTGTGCAGGTTGGTATGTAGGTGGCCTGGTGGATAGGTAGGTTTTCATTTTTTATTCAACAAATTAACGACATTACACGTTCACAAGTTTCCTGGCGAAACTGAAGGTTGAAAGGTGAGCAGACTGGTGGGTAAGCAGACTGGGAGGTAGACAGGTTAGCGGGTGTGAAAGTTACTGGGTATGCAAGTTGGAATGTGAGCAGACAAGTAGGTAGGCAGGTAAGTAGCTAAGCAGGTTGATGGGTAGCCAGGCAGGTGGTTAGTAGGTGATGGGTGTGCAGGTTAGTTGGTAGGCAGGTTAACAGGTAAGCAGGTGGGGGGGGGGGGGGGGGGGGTGACCATAAATGACAAGTGTTGTATGACAAAATATGACATGGTTGGGGGGGGGGGGGGGGGGAAATTAAAAATGGTCAAACTAGCATGATGTCATTAATGGACAGCCCATGGTAGGCAGGTATGTGCAGCGGTCACAACACAGATAAAACGGTAGATGGCAAGTATATGGACGTCGATTACAGATGTTTTGAATTGAGTCATTTTTCCAGCAGATATTCTTGCTTAGGCATAATTCTGGTGACCATAATCAGCATTTTATAAAGTGGAAGATAACAAGAACTTACTAATAATTAACCAGAGACGACTGTGATATAGGAATTGTATTTTTCTTTTATTAAGAATCAGTGATTGTGTTTTGTTCAATTCAAAATTATGACATGTATATACTCTTTACAAACCCACTCCCGTGTCCCCACACATGACATGGAACAGTTCAGGAAGCTAAGGCTCAGGCACCACACTGAGCACCGATCATTCTTCTTCCCACATACTCCAGCAACACCCGACCACACACAAGCCACAAAATTCATGATCACAATGTTAGAGTAACAATCTGCAACTGTTTCCCAAACAAAATTATGCTGATGAATTCACTCTGAAGAAGAACTTGTGCTTCCAAAAAGCCAACGTGAATGTGACAACTCTGGCACTGTTCGTAAAGAAAAAAAAGAGAACATCAGAGACCAGACCTTCCCGATAGGCTGGATCCACTGGAAATGTTACAAATTACATTAAAGCCCACTAGTTCTTACATTTAGAAATACAGAATGTACATCAGATGAACTCAATAACAAAATTATCGAAGTCCACTATCATTCTAGGTCTTCCATACTTTCTCCAGAAAATCCTTTATATTTAAAGTAGTATCTACGTGTCAGTGGACTGAGATTTGCTTACTGTCATGGAGCGACATTGATGGTGTAAAAGACCAATAACATAACTCAGGGAATTGTCAATTGATTTAACATTTTTCCACATCTGCCAACACCGCCACATATTTCAGTGCAAGTTCGGGCACCCCCTGTTAATTAAGGACCATTTAGAGTTAACATGTTCTCAAGGTACATATACACTTAGTGGCCAGCAATTATATACCATTTAAATGTCTATCTCCAGTGCTGCAACCAGGAGTTGGCCCATTCAGTTAAAGTCTGTCTGAAGTATCCATGTCTTTTATACTCTATAGATAGATCGATAGAAATAGTCACAACAGAGGGCCTACTCTAGTCTCCAGTCAAAATTAGTTTAAAAAAAGATAGCACTGCAATCCTTTTTGTGGATAGGATTAGAGACTATACTACCATTACAATGTGTGCGACCCCTTATAGTTTATATATGACTTTAACCGAGTGAGCCAAAAGCACTCGCCCTGAAGTGGAGGGGGAGTGCAGCACTGGGGCATAAGGCTCACACTAGTTAGCAGGAGTGATAATACCTCTAGGTGGAGCTTGCTGAGCCTATATAAGTGTGTGGTGACATCGATAATGCCTACAGAGAGCAATATGTAATTTATCATCAGATATCACATCTCACTCAGCATTTTATGACAAATCTATAACTGACAAGGAGCTTGTTATGATCACCACTTCAGACTCGTTTAATGATCTCCGAACATTTCAACTTGCATGATTTTAAAAACATCAGAATGATGGTGACTAGGACATTCTGTCAGTTTCATACATAAACATGATTTATAATAAAGTGTAGCTATCATTAATAGCAGGTAAGAGTAGATCCAACTTCTACTCCAGACATATTCTCAGGTCCTGGAAGAACCATTAAGTAGTTTATGATGTCATCACTGCTTTTCAGAAGCCACGTGAAGTTCGTCAGTTAGTGATCAGTGTGATCTCTGTGTCTGTTACATATTCTAACGGTCGGTAATCTCAACGATATTATACACAACGTTCCTCAGAATCCAGAACCGCAGTGCAATGTAAAGCGTGGACACAGTGACAGACGAAGGGCGGACATACAGCAGACTTTGTACAAATGCGCAGGCCCTGGAGTTTACACAACCCACCACCTGTTTTATCTCAAGCTAAAGCAACTTAGATTAATGCCGATTCAATTATGGAGAATTCGTATATACATGTATGTTGTATACACATATCTTCATACCTGGTTTTCTTCTCTTTTTTTGCTGACTAGGCTTCATTGCCCTGTCATTTCTAGGATATTGAAAGTATTACTTCACCCACAGGTGGGCGTGTGTATTCGCCACATACAGACCTGCTATATGATATTGTAGGCCAGTCTCTTATTCCAATTACATGCTTCCAGTCTACAGATGCAGCATTGATAATGTGGCTGCATATTCATTTTAACATTTGACAAATTCTATTCAGTGAGAAAAAATTCTTAATGTACCTTGAAACGTTGGTGATCTCACATGAGAATTTGAAGCGGGTTCAATGTATTTATAAAGGACCAAGTAATCAAGGTTTTTTTTATACAAATAAACGGAAGAAAACCCTGCCTGCAGGTAAAGATAAAGTTATCTAAAGAATCCCATTCCTACTTGTGCAGTCACAGTTAACTCGTTCAGATTAGGGTTACGGCAGGATTATATTGAAAGATAAACCACGGAGGAAGGACATTAAAATGAGATGGTGAACAGAGGGGAAGAAGGGGGAGGGTGTCTGTGCCGTACATGTCAGACCTCCAATTACCTACAATCACCACAACGACTCCAATAAAACTTAGTCACTATAAAACTAACTCATGATGAACAAAATATGTAAACGTAAAAAAGACATGTGTGGTGATTATGCTGGCATCCATACAGTTCCGTAAGCACTATCAGTATTTCCCATATTCTGAAGTCCAACTTTGATGTCCACTAATAACTTTTTTTTCAAGTATTGTCTCTCGATTGGATCAATTGAAAACTAACATGGCGAACACTACAGTTTCGTCGTGCCTTTGCCAGGTGCCATTTACAAGATAACAGACCACGGCTGTGTAGCAGAAAATGAGGAGTACCGTACACCATACCGAAAAACAAGTCACACCTCTGTGAAGAATATACAAAGAGCGAGTACATGTGTACTTAGTTCTACACACACATTAAACTTCTCTTCCCTGTCTGTCCCAGTTTGTCCTAGTTACACACAGAGCATGCGCAGAGTTAGCGGCACCAGCCTCGTTTTGGGCTTTATAACATTTGAAACCAGTAACAATGTGACAAAGAATCGGGGATATTTTCGTCACAAATTATTGTGCAAACATATATATAGATATGAAACAGTATAGAATATGGATGGGAAAGGGCGCGACACTTACATGATACTCCCTAGTAAATCCTTTAATTTTTTCGGAAAACAGGTTGGCTCAATGAACAATTATTATGGCATACATTTTCAATAATAGTTTCTTTGAAATTAAACAATCACACTAATCATTGATAGGTTTCGAGTACATGTACTATGAAATTCATTAAATAGTGTGTATAAAAAATAATAAGCTATTCAAGAAGGACAGAATTATGCAAATTAATGGAGGGTAGAGATGGGAAATTACGTCGAGGTAAAACACACAAGAGGGGCCGGCAACTTTATATACCAACACAAAACAACAATCATTGTTTGGGTTTAATCAACTTATTCAAAGGCGACCCGCTCTGCAAAAATAAGTAGACGCTTCTACTCCATGGCTATATACTCCTGGTTATTTAGATAATATTCTTTAAGTGTATGATCATTGTTTCTATACATCTTAACAAAGACAGGAGGATATGGAGGATGTGGCAATCACTACATGCACACAAGTTAAGAACAAACTTGGAAATTGAAACACTGGTCGAACTTGAATATGAAAACGCAGGTTGGAGAGGAAAGTGGACCAACCCTGGTGGGTGTAAACAATCAATAAAGATATAAACACAAAACAACATGCAATAATCTATAAAGTGAGTCTAAACTCGTTAGGATGTACCGTTGATACTTAGAAGAAAAAATAGACCTTTTCATTTTTACAATATTCCAACCATATCAGATATTGAAATCCATTTTCACACTAAACTCAGTATTGTTTTGACCATGGTCACAGATCTTGGTGTGATTCCTTACCTCACCGGGCATCATCGCTTTTGTCCCGTTATTAAAGGCATATCAGACAATTCAAATAGATATAGGTTACAATCCTTATCTTTAAGAGAATTCTCCACTGAAAGCAGAAAACAATGATCTTCAGAACATTTGCTATATGTATCATATGTAAATACATGTATGCCTGTTTTAGGTGCTGGTAAAGGACGAACTAGACAAAACATATTTTCCTCAGCTGGTATTAGAATGAATTCCAGGGGACCAATTAAACTGCTAACTGTCTATATTCAAAAACCACCAGATGGCACCATTGTGAAATGTAGGATATCCCTTTAAAATCAGATACGGTTTTAACGTTGGACTTGGTCCTTGTAGTGATCAAAACCTAGGTACCCCTACTGCATGTACTCCCTACCACATTGTGGATGAATTGATATTGCACACAAGACACAGTCATAGGGAATGAGTGAAAAGGAAGAGAACAGGATACAATTATACAAAGGGTTAGAGGTCTGGGAGCTCGTCAACTGAAGCATGTGAAAACATTTGTGCAATTACATATGGTTTCATCATAGGACTTGTCTCCATGGTAGCTGATAAACTGAGATTAGCATCGTCAAAGTTTTCTGTATGTACAACTGTAAGCCTACCATGACATACACCTTATGTAACAAACATGTACACACTCTGTCCAGGTGGCTATTTTGCCAAATAAACTGATTGGGTGTTTCTTTGGAACAAAACTGCTCGATTTTTATCAAGCTGGTGTTGCTTAAAGACTCAAATTGTTCGGTCAGTAAAGCCCCTCGAGACCTGATCGACAATTCATGATGTATAACGCAGAATTCCGTATGACCAATAACATCTGTTGATACGAGAAAATTAATACATTGTAATTCTCCACTTAAAATTCAAGTAGAATATTTATATGACCCTTTGGATATTTCCAAGTGGACTTCTCCTAGAAATGAACATGGGAAACTAGCGTCCAATGCTCCTTCGAGTAGTGGGAAAAATATCCGATTAGCATTGTGTACGATGATAGTCTCTTACTTTGAAAATGTATTTTTAATAACGTCCATTATTAGAATTCAGGGGTGGGATAAAATCTGAAACCAATGTGTAATTTCACTCGGCTTTTGAGAGCTGTCAAGCTTGACTAATATGCCATCTCTTTGCTTTCCGTGGGCTTCACCACTATGTGATCAAACTCAATGCAAATCAGTCAACTCTAACTACTCTCATTGGCCACAATGAGTTATAATCTGTTGTTCTTTCTAAGCACACAAAACACGGAAATTCTAATGGTTTTTTGTGTAGTAATATCATTTTACGATAGATGGCATCGTCTTTTTGGTTTAAGCTAAACAAGAATTTCTGGCTTCTGATAACATGAGAGGCAAGTTTGACACCTTATCTGAATGCCTATACATATCAATGAACATTCAACAGAATCTGAGCTCCTAAATCATTGTACCTTCATCCTTTCATACAGTCTGACACAGCCAAATGAGAATACATTCAATTGCAATTTAAGTAAAGTCCTTGCATTGGTTCTTTATCTATTTTTTAATTCTTGTAACACTTAGCATGCCAATACTGGTTTGAAGAAAGATATTCCCTGTTGAACTTTGAAAATTATCATTATTGTCTATTCCGTCATCTCACCACACGAAACTAATAATCCCGGCAAACATTTAAGTCCCCATCACCTAATTTCCACAAGAAACCATGTGTAGGAAACGTGCTTGCTAACTTAGTCCAGTCTGAACAAAATGAGAATGATGATCAGATGACTCAATGATCGCGCCTGGAAGAGCTTGTTGGAACACCACAAATCCAGGTAACTATTGATATCCTAGTACAAAACTGAGGATTGGTCAATACAAACTATAGTCTTTGTACAATCTTGGGGGAATATCATATATTCATATACTGAAGAAGCGTATACAATGTTATGATGTATGTCCTTATTATGTATAAAATAATCATATGCATTCCAATCAGGTCCCAGCTAACATTGCAGAACCTCACCTTAATATCCAACATATGCGACCACTTCAGTACCATCTAAATGTACAGGACATATTGACACACAATTCATGGAAGATAACCTCTTCAGACACAATCAGATCATGTATGTCTTTCCAATGCCAGCACAATTTTTATCGCTATATTAGGGCATGTGAATGGTGAAAACGAGCAACAACTAAGATACAGCCGGCTGCAGAGAAAGCCAATATCCCAAAGAAGCATTTCCTAACACAAACATGGCCAGCATCAGTAGGAACATGGCACTAGCTGGTAGACATGAGATGTTAAACATACACTGATGATTATGCTAGCCAAGACGGAAGGCAGAAGTCTGATAAACAATAATAGGGTGCATATGGTGGTTATTGTATCTTGTGAACTCACAATTGTGTGGGATGTGTCATAACACCAGTGACTTACAATGCATTTTTATCTACAGCTCTCCACAACACCCACAGTCCCAAAGCAATAAACATAAAAGGAACATCCCCCGACCCCATTCTCAATAATAAAACCCTAGACTTCGATACTAGACTGACTGGCTTCCCCAAAATATACATATTCATATCTACAGCTGCTTTTCCTTTCGCGTAAGAGAAGGTTCCTAGTAGGCATGTGTGACGTCCATCATTTGTTCTTCAGCTCGGCCCGCACACGTTTCGTGACTCGACCGCAGAACAGGCCGCCAAAAAACATGATGCCCAGAGTGGCGAAGATGGTGAGCATGAAGTAGTTCCGAGAGTTGGATTGATGAATCTGCTGTGCTAACTCGCCCAGCGACTCCGGCGGTGCCACCTGGTGATAGACAAGGAGAACCATGTTTGTTAACGCACTGTCATATTGTTTAAGACTTTAGATTTAAAATCACCGTCCATATGGCGTTTTTCCATGTTACCAAATCATGCGAAGATCACAATGCAGATTTGACAGAATTTTACATGGTGTGGCGGTTGGATGGGCCTGGGAGAGAGGGGGTGGCAGTGCCCCGGGACAGGGCGCTCGTGGGGTACCAGCGAGAGTCTCGGGGACTCTCGCGGGGGCCCGATACTCGGCGAGAGATATCGTCACTCGCCGGGTATTTAAGTGAGCGCGCTGCCCCGGGGCGGGCATTCTGGTTGTGCTAGCTCTAGGGCGTGGCCACCTCTCCCTTCTAGACCCATCTGAATCCCCAAGGGGTTAGCATAGGGTTGTGCTTAGAGAATTGTACTCGTAGGCTTGTGAATAAAGACCAAAACAACTTGTCCGTTGGCACTTGAATTTCCGCGTCTGTTGGTTATTACAATAATATTAAAAAATAAAAAAAGTGCAATTCCATGGAAAATGGAAAGCTGACATGCTGATAATATTATGAGCATGAATTACTTATATGAAAGAGGCTCCTTTTAACCCTTTAAGGACGGGTGCCTGTGGCCAAGCTACCGCCTGGAGGACGGTTGCTAGTGGCACTTCATACCGCTAGGGGATGGGCACGCAATCGTTAAACCCACAATTCAATTTTGTAATCATTTGATATAACATAAAATCATAGATAACTTATTTCTTTTCAATAAAAATACTAATAATGATATTATGTATACATTCTGTGAAAATTTCATCAATGTTCCTCCATTATTTTTTGTCAAAAACGATTTTGTAGATTTTTGAGAATGATGCCTCAAGGCATCATTCGCCCTGAGCTGGATGATGCCTCAAGGCATCATTCGCCCTGTGCTGGATGATGCCTTGAGGCATCATTCGCCCTTAAAGGGTTAAGAAAGAAAGTGGTGGACTTGGCGATATACCCCGGGGTGGTAAAATGAAAAAAAAAAGAGTTAGGAATGTGACAAAAGAAAGAAAGAGAGCAAGAAGCTGACGATATTAGAAGGGTAATCAGAAAAAAAAAGACAAGCGAAATAGAAAGTAAAGTAAAAAAAAACAACCAATAGAGTATATATCGAAAAGAATTACGAGAAAATATTGACAACGCACTAATTACTGGAAGAGGGTGAATAAGTTATATATGTCGTCACATCGACAATTATACCACCCGCTCGACACCCATTGGCTGATCATATCACGTAATGGCTGATGAAAGAATTCCCTAGAGAAAGTGAAACCAGCTCCCACCCGAGCAGGTCTCCTTATTCTGTATTGATATAGAACAATCTCACCATGATCATGATGTTTTATTTACAAATCGTAGCTGTGAGGCCGTGTTCCGTGAATAAAGACAGTCCCATTGAGTCTTGTATAATGTTCAACCATGGTATCTTGTTCTATATCTATTATATACCTGAAATTAATATTCTATCATGAATTGGAATAGTAACCATATCGAAGTAAATATATATATATTGCAACAGTAATACGGATATATAGATATATATAGTATGGGGAGTAGCAGTACATAGCTGTTAAAAATAGGTGCACAGTAATTTCATGACTGTGAGTTGCCTACCTTGGCGGCGTATTCCCACATTGTAACCCGGTCTCGCAGCATTTTACGACACTCCGTCTTTAACCGCACAGTCTTATCTTCCAGAGCTTGTAGTAGGCATGACATTTCTACAACGGAGAACACAATAACCAGCTAGTATTGTGGGCGCAATATTCTAAGTATTTACTAAACGTTAACTTTTTCTTTTTGTCATAGTTTGTAAAGCACTATTCATATCAAATACCATTCATATCAAATATATTTTCTTTGTTATTGGAACACAATTCGCTTGAATTGACTCAAATCCATAGATTACATGTACAGTAATTGATCTTTTATGTATCCGTATCATAATACTGATATGAGCGGAAGGCAAACCTATTATGACCAAATTCTGGTAATTGATGTAATGCGTAATGGTACTGATATGGTGTTATGGTGAGTAAGGCTGGTTGATTCAAGTCAAAGAGTTTGGCTTGCTTGATAACTTAAACACATAATTTCCGACCAAGAATACTAAAAGTAGAATATTTTTGACGGGGTTAGGTCGGTCAGAGTTAATGCGACTCGTATTTGTCTTCGATTTTCCCAGTGGGTCCCAGTTCCTCTCTACCACCCTTGGTAGGCTGTTGTGTGGTAGTTTGACATACCAACCTTGCAATGGTTTTACATCACACCATAGGGGTGGTGATCAAATTTACGAGATGAATTTATGTAGAAATCTATCGACATGGAATGAGAGGAACTGGCTTTGAAATAAATCTACCACACTAATAAAGAGAAATGAGAATATAACACTCACGCCTGCCATGCCCTACTGAAATGTCATGACAATAGTGTTTTAAGTCCATGGCGCATGCGCGGTGCAATAAAGGATCCACATGCACATCCGCCTGCGTCTCCTTTAAGATCCTCAATACCTCCTGCAATGTTGAGCATAGACTTGTCATTAATAAAACAAAATACCTGCTGGAAATCTGTGGAGGCACTACTCTTACTGGGTGCGACTTAAGACAATATCTTACATAAGGGCCTTCATTTCTTTTAGGATCCCATGCAATGTTGATTGTTAAGTTATCTTTACTATTTTTCCTGTATATACTGTGTTTACATCGCGTTATCTTGTTTATGTATCGTCCTTTATACTTTCTCTTCATCTGAATGCTATATGGAAGAGTGTCAGGAAACTTGTGAATGTATTTGTCGTTAAATTTCTGAAGACAGGAAAAATACAAATCACTGGATAACTCCAAACATCGGTACATAACATGAATTCAAACAATATCTAACAGAAAAACCCGTGTGACACTTTAAAATATAATTTATACCCAATCATTCTACTGAAGAACTATAGTAGTCACTTTCCCGTATAAAGTCCCAAAGGAAAGTGTCTTTTCTCTAATCCGAATTTAGCGTAGATAACTAAATGAACCGTTTTGTAAATGAAAGCAATTATACATGTAATTCAAAGCATCCTCAATGAAATATCTATGATGTATACAAAGAAATGTTTTAAAGACACCAATGGTATTATATCAACCACAAAGAACAAACGATGGTGTAAATTCACTTCACTTACAGTCGCGCAATTTTTACTTATAATTTTGTTTTCCGCGTATTTCCTCTTAAGGCACTCCTCTACTCCTCCGTTGCCGTCGTCGTCTGCGTTGGTTATAGACTGCAGGCAGTGTTTGCGGATCTGTAGGAAAACGCCATTACGTAATATGAGTATTTTATACTTTTTTGTTAAGAGCAGAGAAACAAATATAGGTGTACAAAGCGCTACCACTTTGTTCGATTTTAATTCCGGTCGACCATTAAATAGGTCCCTTCAAGGCTTCCTCAATGTTCAGGTTTTCTCACTGGTTTTACACCACGGGGATCGTGATCGAATTCAGGTAGGAATTGCGCCCCAACACATTTACTGAGGTGAGTTCTTTTACTTTCAGAAATTTCTAAGGGTTTCTATTCTGCATGTGTTTGGTTGGTGATGTTGACGCGTGGGTTGTTTTATCCTTGGGGTAGCTTATTGAGAGCAGACATGTCCTACCTCAATCTGGCAGTTGGCGGCTAAGACGGGATCCTGTTTGTAATTAAGAGCTGCCTCTTTGATGATGACTCGTACGTGGTCCTCGCAGTCCCGCGACAAGCGCTGCAGTCAGAAAACATCACCTCATTTACACCACCTCTGAACTATATAACACACAAGACTCAACAGTAAAGTGGGGACAGTAACATGACTATAATGATATCCTATTGCGACAGCATTATAGGAAAACTGATTTGGGTTTGACGTATGAAAGGCTTTAAGAGATTAAGGTTATAGAAATATAGAATGAAACCCAAGGCCGAGTTCTGTATTTTTGTAAACTTAAGATTAATTCAGTAAATTCCCTTGGCCAGATTTCTTTACAATTCCAACGTGTGAGGTTTTACAGAATGTTTATCAGGTATTCTATGAATACGACATAGGGCGTAGCCCCCGACGAACACGTGGTCTATACGTTACAACCACAACTAAAACAACTGACCTTGGCTACGAACTTGATCTTGAGGCAGTTGATGACCTTGCCCTCGAGGAGGTGGTCCACGTTGCCGGCGCTCAGCTCGTCCTTACAGAATTTGGGGATGTCCATCTTGCAGGCGGTGCTCAGGCCCGGGTTGAGGCGGTAGTCTGTCACAGTCAAACAGAACATGACTTTACAGTGGACGGGCTAACAGAATGTCAGGACAGAGATTACTGCGAATGTTACAGTTTCGAAGTGTGTTCCAAAAGTCATAATATCTGGTTGCCATGGTATAATGGATATATTATCAATCCTTATCATCCACCTAATACAACGTGCCCATAGAAAACACCTAGGGAGTGTGTATCGTCATACCCGGAGCATACAGATATGTTGTATGCTCCGGGTTCCGATAAAGCGCGCATACGAAAAAGTGGTGCGTACAAAAAAATAGTGTGCACCTAAAATGAACTAATATCAGTATGCCACCTGTCAGGAAAAGGGGGATAATAAGCACAATACAGACTGATCTAAGATAAAAGCACCTCGGAGTTGAATCTGTGCATGTGCTCGGATATTACTACGCGTCAACTCCTCGGAGCATACGACCGCTTGTATCTGAGCGTATAGCAATTTTGTGATCTGTTATGTGTGTCAGTCAACAGACGGCAGTTTCGACAGCGTGTCTTCTGTGAAAAAATATCACATAATTTACGGGTGCTGGGGATCTTGTGACTGAAAAAGAAAAGGTGATTTGCCATAGAAACCTGGAAAGCTGCCATATTTGTAGTAAAGTACAATGGACGGTGTAACATGTTTGTGACGCGTCATGGGGCCTCACCTTTGTTATGTCTGATATGCTTTACTTTGAGCACTCTCTTGCACCGGTCGTCAAAGTCATCGTCATGGACGTGAATCCGCAGACAGGCCTCGATCCGGGTCTTCCGCTCCTCCTTACAATGTCGCTGCAATAGCAAATAAAAACATAAACCCACTGCAGTATCTAATCAGCTAGAGAATGACACAGGACCTGGTTTCTGGTACCAAACTTCCTCTGCCTGTCTTTGTGGTGGAGCTGTGGATTCAGATCCACAGAATTTTTTTTCTAAAACCTACGCGTAATAATAACTCTGATATGTCAGATGGGTTTAGAAAAATAGGTGGGAATATTTTTCATGTGGAATTTGCCGCCTCAGACAAAATACATGGACAGCATGTCAGTGTTGGCCAAAGTGCGGGGGTCTGTGGGGGAGATTCAAACCACTGTTTTATTGGTGTGAATGAGGCTCGATTAATATATTTGTTTTACATAATGGAAAAGGATTTTGTATACTGAAAAAAGTGGATTGCCATGGAAAAATGGTAAACTGCCATCTCTGACTTTTTTTAAACATCTGGCAATCGTTAGAAAAACGGCGACCATCCAACGGGGGCAGCAAACCAAACGTCCAAATCAAAAATTACAAGTCGTCCTTAAAAATTTGTTGGAAAACCACTTAACCTAATATGAAACCTAACATAAAAACTCCAATCTGCCTTACTGGGTGGCCATCATGATATATCATGCAATACTCTTATCTAATTGTATAGAACTCTTGGCATCCAAACACATCAAAGAAAATTTGTCAAAGACTTTTGAGATGAATCTAGAGCTGTCAGAGTTCAACAAACCAGGGACAAGAGCATTTTCTTTCGGGTATTAAATTTTAACCATCACCAATTACTAAGATACATTGTATTCTGTCACCAGACCCACAGGAGAGACTAACAGGCTATATAAACCGCCATTTTAAGTTTAGTTGCCTACGTGCGCAGCTCCGGTTGTCTCTGTAAAAATCAACAGAATTGGGGGGGTCCATTATTTGTGTGTGTGTGTGTATGGACAACTTTATTAGGGTCTTAGCATACAGGATGCGGCAGAAATCGGTGTGAGACTGTTCTTCTGTTCGATCCTTCTATCTTTAGAGGAACAATAAGTTCTTTATGTGGTAGATTTAACAAAGGGAGGTCTTCTGAACTACCTACATGTTTAATGGACTTTTACAACAGAACGGATTAAAAGTGTATACCTTGATCATAGATTTGCATGACGACATCAAGACGAAGTCTACAGCATTGTCCACAACTTCCATTTTCTGTAGAGAGAAACAAAGCGAATTATTCAACAATAATTTACGATGGGAGAATATAGTTTCAGAAATGAAGCCGTGTCATTAGATGTTAGATCTTTAACGGGAAAATGACGCACTGTGAAGGCTATGATCGGCTATGATTTTGGTGCACCAGGCGCAAAGCCTCATTACTCCTGGTGCTGCACATTAAAGTTTTGTTATGGCTTGGATTCTTTTGTGGGAATGACTATATGGATTTAATGAAATTAAAACGATGAAGATGCTTTGTTTGTTCATCACTCCATCATATCCCTCACACATAGATATCGGTATCGCCAAAATAGATAGTTTTCTTAATATCAGTGGCAACAACCTAGTTGGTAGTGGGTGAAAAAGGTAATATTTCCATGACTCAGAGAGTGGAGAAAACGCTGAAAATACGTTAGTGTCAGCCACATGGGGCTGGAGATCTGTGGGTTGGGGCATAAAACTGTTTTATTGGCATAAATGAGGTTCGATCATCTTAGTTTTATACAAGGATAAGCAATTAATTATTTGACAATGGAAAACTGAATTTCCATGAAAAAGTGGAAAGCCGCCATCTCTGTAATAAGTACCTCCCGCTTGAAGAGTTTCTTGGAGCAGGCAGCTGAGAGACTCTTCTGGTGTTTCTTGAGGCACTCAATGATCTGTGCATTGCCCGGAGTGAGATTCGCGCAGTACTGCTGGCGGTCGGTCTGGCACGCCTCCTCCAAATCGGGGGTCCAGGCGGATGTTCTCACCCCGCTGGAGCAGCTCGAAGCGCAGCTGTTTGCGGCATTGCCGCGAGAGGCGCTCCTCCTGACTGAGCAGTGTGTCATTACGGTGCACCTCACTGAGACACCGCACCACATCTGACCTGCCACGCAATGCAAATGTAGGATCAAATAGGGAAAACACTTGGGGTAAGAAAATCTTGTATACTGATCATGATAAAGGTGGATTTCTATGGGAAATTGTAAGTCTGTTATCTCTGATTGTAGAATAAAAGATATGATAATCAGTTAGCTAGGTGTAATAACAGGATAATTGCATTTAGATTGGACACCACCTGTCGGTAATATCATTTTTCTAGCTCAATATAGCAATGTATATCCCAGCAACTTAGAAACAAGAGCTAAGTGAGCATTTCAGAATAGAAATATTGGCCTTTAAAGACCAAATTAGCAGGTGGACGCATTTAATATTCAATACAGTTCAAAGGTATGCTAGTAATTAATTACTATGATAACAAGGGAGCCCCCAAGGGAGGGAGGGAGGGAGGGAGGGAGGGAGGGAGGGAGGGAGGGAGGGAGGGAGGGAGGGAGGGAGGGAGGGAGGGAGGGAGGGAGGGAGGGAGGGAGGGAGGGAGGGAGGGAGGGAGGGAGGGAGGGAGGGAGGGAGGGAGGGAGGGAGGGAGGGAGGGAGGGAGGGAGGGAGGGAGGGAGGGAGGGAGGGAGGGCATCCATGAATGGGGAAGGGTCTGCATTGATTGGATATTTAAAGCCCTACTCCTCTGTGAACTCAGCAGGTCATGGCTCAATGCACACATATATTTAGCTACCTGTAGGCGATTTCATATGTCAATTAGCAATACCCTACATGGATGAGTGCTCACAGACCTGTCTGCATGCAGCCTGGCCATGTGGTGGAGGCAAAACTTTGTTCTTATGTACACCAATAATGTAGGTCAAGTCAATATCTGGTGGTAAATGATATTGCAAATAATCTTACAAACGGATATTATTTGACTGGGTCTTGACTGATTCCTAGGACAAAGTTATAAACCATTTTGACTTCTATTTGTGTGGAAATATGCTGAATAAACCATCCGCTCATACACCTGTTGCCTCCCCCCCCCCCCCCCCCATTATGAGATTTGGCAAATATACAAGAATAGCACATCAAATATGTATTTCACCTAAATAGTGATACTTCCTAGGGCATAAGCAACTGCCAGTGCCACTTATGGAGATGTTACACTAATGCTGAATGTAAATGATTACAACAAGAATTTTACAACTGAATGATTACAACTAGAATTTACTTAGAAAATTCCACTTCCTAGCACCTACTGTTTTTTTATTCTCTTTCAAGTGAGGTATATCTTATTATGATTCAACCAGTTTAAGAGGTAGGAATATGTCCATAAAAATGGACCTGTGACTACAAAAGTCCCCCCCCCCCCAACTGAATTCACCATTTTCTAAAAATCCATGCCAAAATACTAAATATCAAAGCTGTAAGGCATTGTACCACTATAAAACCTTATGTCCAAAACAGAAATCATATTCCTATCTGTACTTAGTGAGCTATTAAAAGTAAAAGTGTGGTCAGGTCACCTAGTAACTCTACAAGCAGTGTACTACAGTAGGCTATAGCCATAACCTAAAGACTAACCATCCACCTGCTAATAAAAAATCTTTATAAAAGATCTGGAGATAAAGAGGCTATTATTAAATGATAAAAGCTATAATTTCTGGTGTTCTCAGGGGAATACTGAATAATTCATGATCAAAATAAGGGGAGTTTGACCACAAACTAGATATCCACCCAGTTCTGTAGTTCAGACATTTGATTAATTAACCGTTGGTACATCATCACTTTTAGTTTCATTTATCAATGAGGGTCCGTGTCAGCCTATATATTTCGACCTCTGTGTGGTCTTCTTCAGGGCATGGATAATACTGATGTTGACAGAGGATTTGAATAATATGTGGTTCTCAATGTCTCGGAGCATTTAGGATATTCATATACCGTTCTTCTTTATTGGACGACTACAATTTTGGGTTTTAGGACAGCAGTAGGTTAACAATCTATAAACATTAAGTTATGAATACTGAAAAGAAGTCTCGTCCAGGCAGGTTTCTAACCTCCTGACGAAACTCCATAAAAACAACCTTTTGAATCACATTAATTGGACTACTGTAATCATGTTGACTCACTTCCTTCGGACTCCTTTGCACCATTTCAGCACGTCGGCTTTACATGAATCCTTGAACTTGAAAGAGAACTGGAAATCCGTCAACGTCACCTGAAAGGCAAGAAATGAGATTGAACTTCCATCACTAACGTTAGCTTTTATCAAACGGCCGGGTGTCAGTGCCCCAGTTGGCAGTGCCCTGCGTAGCAGTGCCCTGGTTGGCACTTCCCCGGGTGGGTCTTCCCTGGGTGTCAGTCACCTGGGTGGCATTTCCCTGGGTGTCAGTCACCTGGGTGTCACTGACCCGGGTGGCAGTGCCCTGGGTGGCAGTGACCCGGATGGCAGTGCCCTGGGTGGCAGTGGCAGTTACCCGGGTGGCAAGGAAAAGGCTAGCTCGACCAGGTACCAGGTAGATCTGCAATCTTGTAATTGGAAAATTGTACTTCACTGGAAGAACTCTCTTTCGAAAGAAGTGAATAAAGATTTTAACCCCCACCCAAAATAAAATCGGTTTTCGAATCAAAGTAAACCAACGCAATAACACAAAAAAGAATCATTACAAAGTAGAAATTATGTTGGTGGTTCCCTTTGATACTGAAACCATGGGTAGGGCAAGGGTACTGACAAGTTTATGCAAGTTCTTTCCTAGTGAAATTAGCTGATCCAAAGAGACCATGAAAACATGTCAGTCTCAGTAACGGTGTGGGGCTGTTCTGTGGTGAAGTTCAAGCAACTGTTATATTAGAGTGAATGGGATTCAATTAATATCATCTCTGCTCTACACAAGGAAAATGAATACCATATACCGAAAATCAAAGAGGGATTTCCATGGAAAAACATGGAAACCTGCAATCTGAGCTTGAGAGTTTGTGATTTAAGGTCCCAGGGGGCCCTAAGGGAAAGGGACCATCAAAGATTGAAGCTTTTTACTTTTGTAGACTTATTTTAGTCAATTTTCTTCAATGTTTTCATATGATTCATAGACAATCAAAACTATTTGTCTCTTTCGAAAAGCTGATATCTTTCATTGGCATAGTATCAAACAAACATTTTACACGTTGTTACTGTGTTTCAAGTATGTTCCTCCTGTTGGCGACAGGAAAGCATGGGCATGGTGTGAGGATACTAACCAGTTGGTGATGCTCGATGCCCACGGCACACTTGCGGTTCATGTCTGCGTTGTGCTTGTGTTTGATGAGACACTCCATCACGTCTCCCGGCTCCACGTTGTCCTGGTTCACCTCCTCCTGGGGGCAAACAAAGCAGCACCATGGTGACATTCACACTACAACACACTCAGTAGAACAAAGTGATGAAGAACTAAAATTATAAGGGGTTATATGCTTATTCATGGTGAAATCTAATAAAATTGAATTATGTCACTTTGGAAAATGAAATTTGGTTGCCATGACAAACTGTTGTCTAAGAATGTGAGGGAAAATGGTAGCAAATATTAGTACTCATCAAAACAGTGTCACATGCTAACACCTTTAGCAATAATAATTTTTTTCTCGAAAGATCAGTTTAAAAAAAACCATATTTACACCTCTATTCTCACAAGTACATGTATGGTATACCTAATGGTATCACAAAAAAATATGCCAATAATCGTCGGCCGTTGGCTCGGTGCATATTCAAACTCCATACTACTAGTAATCATATGATGGGTGATTTTGAATTCTGCCATTTTGAATTTTGGCCTATAACTCGATTTCCTCACACTTCCCCGAAGTTGGACCCAGATAGAATGAGAGAACAGAAAAAAATCTGTACTACGAATAATTTTCAAAACTTAGTAGCCCCAGAAATATGATGGGGCTGATGGAATGACCCCCTATTAATCTTCCGCACCTTACCAATGCCACAGAGGTAGCACACAGATAGTGAAATGTTAGTGTGTGCAGCACTCTGAAATTCTCCCTAAACTATGAACCGTATGTAAGCGTATCACACACGCAATAACACCAACATCTAAAGTAGGACGTGGTGAATTTGAAAAAGGCAACTTCCCATCGCAAATCCCGGAAAAAAACCCAAATGGGATTTCAATCAGTGTCCTTCAATCTGTTTGTTTGTTTGTGGTTCAACGTCACAGGGGACCCTAAGGGCATATAGGGACCATAAATGGTTTAAGCTTTTCTCTTTCATTGTCTTATTTCATTCAATTCTTTTCAATGTTTTCAAATATTTTATAAACAATCAAAGAGATTTGTCTCTTTCAAAAACACGATGATATCTTTCTTTGGAATTGTTTCAAACAATATTTTCATGGTTTTTTGGTTCACACTCGTTGTAGTAGAATGAGAAGGAATGCATGTATTTGTGTCGTTTGTGCTTCATGGCTTGTACTAGGAAGAACATCAACTAAGGCGAATGTACTCGTCATAATTTCTTTCACCTGAATAAAAATATTTAAAAAAACAACGTTGTTACTATTTTTCATGTACTTTCTTCTATTTTCTTATAACCTCTTACAGTTCAGCAGGATATGCTGAACAGTTATGGGTACATTGCATGCTTGGCATAATGGGGGATTTTCCCCTTTCAGGAGATATTTGTGTGTAAGTCTGCAGTGACCTATTTTCAGACGGGTCAACTTCACCTGTTGACTACGACTTAATCCCCAATAGTTTCTCTTCCCATTCACGTCCTTGAATCTAGAGACCATGTCATGAAACTCACAACAAACATCTGCAGCTTATTAGGGAAATTAATTAACCTAATTGGTACGGGTCCTCGTCCCGCATTTCTTTCACTAAATCGAAAACAAACAAGGGACCAGTACCAGTACCAATTAGGTTTACAAGTTTCACCTGTACTATACACCTATGCCCCAAAATACTCCAAATACCAACCTCTGCAGTACAAGTGGTTTCTTTCGCTAAAACCTAATCAAAGAGATTTGTCTCTTTCAAAAACACGATATCTTTCTTTTGAATAGTTTCAAACAACATTAGATAGAATAAGGAGAAAGATATCATAAAAAAAATTGGTAAAACAAATACCTTAGATAAAATGTCGCCTCCAGTTTTAGCGAAAGTAACGCGGTACGAGGAGCCGTCCCAACTAGGTTAACTTGTTTCCCTAAAGTACTATACACCTCTAAATATTTGTAAATCTTCAGTAACTTACCAAAATAAGTCAACATTGAAGCGAAAATCAAACTATATTGGGAGTGCGGAAGTCACTTTCTGCTATGAACAACGCGCATGCGTGATCGTCACTACCGCAATGTTCATAGCCGTGATTTCGTAAATAAGATTGAAACTATTAGAAAATTCTTTTCTTTGAGAACAATAGTGTCATAATATCATTTATAAATTTTCTGTATGTTTTTTCTCCAGATATGTATTGTTCATCATTTATTTTGGTATTTCCCATAATACACATACTCGCGTTCCAGATTGAGTATTCAAAGTGTGGTGGTATGGCGCCATACCAGCACAGAATGGTGGTACGCCTCAACTACCACTTGTATAGCAGAGGTTGGTATTTGGAGTATTTTGGGGCATAGGTGCATAGTACATTGTTCAATTACACGTTTTACCTAATGTATATAGATTTACACAACGCACATAACATATTATCTTACCAATCATGATTGCGCTAAAAAACGTTATTTTAAAACAAAGCTCAACTCTTTTGTAGCTCTCAATCGTGTCCTGCCAACTACAGAAAGGTTTCCTCCTAAGTTTGACTAAATGCATGGGAATTCAGGGAAATATAGACAAGGTAGAAGCACTTACCTTTAATCTGATAGATATACAATGTGGTTCTTTACGGTCAAACAATTAAAAGTAGAAGAACTAAAAGCACACAAGTGCCAAAACCTGGCGACAGAAATCATAGACAAATAGCTGCACCTACCTTAGTCCTGTTCGCACTCTGCTACGGTATAAAAGGTCAAACTGAGATGAAGTAATGTGTATTATATCACCAGAGCTCAGTGCGGTGAACACGATGATTATGTGATGGCAAAGTTGGCCGATAATGAATTACGTGTATGTCAGATTTTAAATTTTTTGTTTTGTTTCTAGTTTGATTGAATATACAAGGTTGAATATACAGTTGTGATAGCGCTTGCTTCCTCTTTTTTTATTGTAAGATTTACAAAATTAATAGGGGATATATTTATACCTGTGAAATTTGCTCTTCATGATGGCATTACCGGGTGTTCTGATTAATGATAGAGGGTGGTAATATAGGGAAACTGGCATACTGTCTCGCACTAAAAAGATACGCAGTAAATTTTCAGGTATATCACGATGCCAAAGGTAAAGGGATAGAAAACTATATTCACTGCTTTCCTTTTTCAAAGCAAATAAAGGAAAAATATAAAAAGGTAATCTATCATCTCAGTCTGTAGATGGTCGAGGAAAAAGTATTCCGTTGTGACTCATTATACAAAATATTTTCACACCAAATCAAAACCACCTTGAATATTAGCAATCCCTCCATTGTACAACAATTTCTATTACGGTATTTGCTATTATATCTTTGCTAACGAATTTCCAGGGGTAGCGTTATGTCAATTTATTCAAATTTGGAGAGATTTCACAGATGGGTGCTCATAGAGCGTTTGCCTCTCACCTTACCTTATGCAAGCACGTAGATGTACCACAAGAACTGACAAAGGCTTACCTTCATGATCCGACTCATTAGATCTTGTAGAATTCTGCTTTAGGGGTGTTTGGAATGGGGTGTTTGAAGTGTTTGACATGTCAGGAGGGGGCGGGACCTGAGGGCATGTCAACAGTGGCAGTGACCTGAGGGCATATCAGGAGGGGTGTGACCTGAGGGCATATCAGGAGGGGTGTGACCTGAGGGCATATCAGGGGGGGCTTGTTCGGACGGGGGCTGGGGATGGAGGGTTGCTATTCAGGATCATCAACAAGAGGTGGTGTAGCATGGCAGGGAGGGTGTGTCTTTCTCGGAATGCAAATCGAGATATGATGTGGAGGTACAACGTTATACTGCACACTTACTGAGCAGAAGGTCTTGATCATGTTCGTGCAGGCCTTCACTAGGATGTGGTCCAGGGACGGGTCCATGTCCACGTCTTCTGTAAAGTTTCCAACTGCCCACTTGCAAGGATTGTCAAGTTTGTTGTAGTATTTTGTCAAACAGCGCATCTCCTGAAAGTGACGATACATTTATTACCCACCAAGCATTTAGCACAGATCGCTACTGAGTAGAATACTGACCTCCGGAATCTCCTAGGAGAATACGGCTTTTTCGGCAACCTGACGGGCATTATAGGAACTAATTCATACAAACAAAGCACGGGGTTAGGGTCGAATTTCTAATAATATACTAGTTTTTCCCTGATAATTACTCGAAAGATGATTAATAAATACAACATTACCATGATTTCGATCTGTGTGGCCCTATTCTCCTTGTAGTTGACACTATGTAATACTCCTCGCTATCGCTCGGAGATTTACTTCGCGTCAACTACACATATTGTTCTTGATTCGATGTACAGTAGACTCTCGCTATTATGACCGTTTTAGGGACTTGCTGTAATTGGCTGTGTTATCGAGGTGGTCGTATTACCGAAAGTACACATCAAAAGATGGACTTTTTAGTTGTTATCCAGGGCAGTGACCTCGTCACTGGACATGGGCTCTGACAGGTTGAGGTATCACTAACACTCTAAAGATTGATTCTCCTTCTTACTAATGTTTCTATCATCTCTCCACACACCTTTACACACATCAGGAAAGAGTTGAATACTCTGAACGATTGTCTATAGATAGTGATACACAGAAAGTACTGCTGTTAAGATGAATAACCAGCAAGACACCATTTGGTTATAATTCAAATATATTAAAGGATATTTTACATCATACCACTATATCAACCATCAGATTTCCCATAACCGATCTAAGCACGGGTTAACATCTTATATTTTCACAAGCAAGAAAAAGGGATTTTATATACTGAAAATTAAAACATGGATTTCTAAAGAAAAGTGGAAAGCCCCCATCTCTGAAATTTATAAATACACTTGTAAAAACTGAAAAAGGGAGGTCGCTATGTCCGTTCCCCATAGCAAAAAAAAAGAAGAGAAGATTAATCAGAGAAAAAAATATCCTAAAAATATCCGAATCCTGATTATGTGCGGTTATATTCATATAACTATATAATTGGGGCCTAGGTCTAGGTCGCTAGCGTAGTAGCTTAGGTAACCAGTAACAAATTGGTAGCGTGGTAACCAGGCGCGTGCCGGTTACGTCACCGTTGCTCACTGTTCCAAACGGTTGCGCCAGTTGCGCCTCAGCAGTCTAATTGACCACACGGATTTTTCACACTCTGAAATTTTTTAATTTTAAGTTACTGAATAAAGTGTGGTTGTCTGTGTTATTCCGCCAAACCAATTTCCTGTGTCTCTCGTTATTACTGTTATTATACTCATAGCCGGTAGCCGCCAACTTATATCCACTATATATCTTGAACATGATCAAGACTTAGTACACGAGCAAAACCTGAAAACACCCAGAAAACTACATCTCTGATTAAATAAGTTTTGTACGGACCTCGCCCTTCTGGACGTCGGAGGAGCAATACGTGCCGAGGTTCGCGATGCAGGGCTCCTCTATCCGGGGCTCGAGTTCCACACTCACTGCGCGCTGATGCATGATCCGCTTCACCTCAAACGAACATGCCCGCGTCAGCTGAAGCATGGAGGAGGTAGATTTGTCAGTCTCGACAATCCATAGCAATACTATACAACTACTTCTACTCATTAGAGTTGTGAAAATGCTAAATATGTGTTATTAAAAAGTTTGTGATGATAGGGTGTTGATGCCGGGAGCATATTTGATCGTGAGACCGTTATATCTCAGAAGGGGCCGTCTGGGAGGTTGCTTTAGTTTGAAACCCATCGGGACATTTTTTAAAGGTATTTTAGTATATCATATTTCGACCCAGGATCCAAATATCCCGAACTGATAAACTTGCAATTTTGCTCACGTGTAAATCTTAAACTGCTTCTACTTTATATGAATATCTCTTTACATTTGTTCCACTAATTTCAAATCAATAAAATAACTATTATAGACTTTAACGCTAGAGAGAGCATAATGAGACGGTGCTCTATTAAGCATATTCACAATCATAAGCTTTAACAGGATGTACTCAAGAATACAATGAGCAACCTTTAAGCATTGCACACAGGGGAAATTTTACAAGAGCGCATTTCCATCGGTGATAATATCCAGCGCGACCACTAAATTTCTACCACATCATGCAAAATAATTCAGCCTTGAACATAAAGCATGTAGTTCAGCAGTGATTTTAGGTGTCATTGTAATCATGGGTCCAGACTTCACTAGACAACAAATCCTAAAATGTGACCATTTCTCCTGGTTTGACCCAGCTTATTTTTAGTAATAGAAATACATCAATGTTTGAACTTTCTCTTTCTAGTCCTTGGTGCCTGAGATAACTTATGCAGCCGTGCCTGTATCTAACTGAGATGTCTAGTCATCTGTTGTGATATGAAGATCTTATGGTTGAAGCAACAATAACTACTTGCATAAGTCAGATTTCATTTTTTTCTTTACCATTATCGCGGTACGAATATGTCAATTTTAAATATGCATTAACAAACTGTGTATTTGTTTGTGTCCTTTTGTTGTATTGCTAAATGCTTGATTCCATTTATCTGAATGATATCGTAATCCTGCTCGAGCCATGTACGATTCGTATTCGGACAGGTCTAAAGCAGCCCCACCCCTCCCCATTACGGCCAGAGTGGTGATTGGCAGCAAGTGCGGCCAAATATAATCAAGCCTTATAGTTAAACAGACTTATTTTGGCTATGCCCATATATACTATTATATATTTTCCTTTTAAAAATAAAAATGAGTCATTGTTCTCTGACCTCTTCCTAAGTAATTCTAGCTAGGATTTGGGCCTTCCAGTTGAGTCAAATTCAAAAGGAAAATAACTCAGAAGGGAGGGTAAAAATTCAAAATCTGTTTAAAGGTAATTAAGAAGGCAATTAGTTTAGAAGTTCACAGATCACTGTTGTCACTGGTCACTGAAATCCCACATGATCTATTCGAGAATACATTTTATTGTTCAACTAAGAAAGTAATCCTTTAACCTGCCTCATTGTGCAAGACAGCTAAGGATATCATACGGTGAGTTTGGTTTCGTTAGGGCCTTAGAAATAGCACGATTATGGGTGACACATCTATCTTATTTCTTAATGAGGTGAATGTGGATGATAAAATTTGTTTTACCGCAGGCAACCAAGGACTGTTATATAATATTAATCATGGTTTCAATGACTTCCTATAAAAAGCCGTCTGCCTGCATGCTTCACGTAACAACTGCAGAAAATAACGTCTGCTCTCATGCAGAGTGTAAATGGAAGAATAAACATGTTTACTTGGAGCAAACGAACCACCGCTGGCCACACCCTCCTCGCAGAGCCACATGCACTAAACCCCAAGCACGGATACAGTTTACTTGTATTGAACAGGCATGGAATACAAAAAAACGTACGACGGGCGGAACTAGATGCAGGATAAAAAGACGCATTCTCAGGACAAAAAAATCTCCCTCATACCAGAAATAAAAAAACAGACTCAAATCAACGAACTCTAACTATACCTTCGCATAGGACCTTAGCAGAAGGGTCATGACCAAAATTCTTTTTTTTTTCTTATTTTCATGTCAGAACTTGGATCATGACTTTTCACAACACCAGCCAGAACGAAAAAAGGATAAAAGAAAAAGGACATCTGCATGTAGACAAGGATACCGGCAAGCATGGGTCAGACTTTAAATTCGCACCTTCTCCTCCTTGAGATTTCGGTACAGACAGGAAAAAACAAACGAGTCTGGCTGCACATCCTCTTCCTCGCGAGGGAAGTTGGAGTCCCAGTCTCTGGCTCCACAGAAGCGCTTAGCGTCTGGCGAGCACTTCCGGTAGAGTCTCGGAGATAAACTGGGGACAAACAGACAGACGCTAGCCGGATTACTACCTGAGGGACTGTCAGATTACTATTCTCAGATTACAGGAATTTATCTGGAACAGCACACCGGCACTCGAGAACGCCACCTTGTGCTCCCCGCTAACGCCACCTAAGAGCACCACCTGGGGAAAGGCAAGGAAAACACAACCTCTAAAGCCATGAAGACATTGACGAGCCGATATCCCCCATCCCATTCTGGCCGCTAAATTCTTTGGATAAGTGACCATCAGTGATATATTTTTGATGTACGCATTTCACTAACCCGATTTTATTGCCTCACTGACGGTTGTCTGTCATTACTCGCATGTGAGATATGACCGAGTCTGCCCATAACCTGGCTTAGCCTGACTTGTGGCAGCACCTTTCGATTAGAATCGGGTTGTTCGAGGGTATCGTACATTGACACTGATGGAGTCTGACCATCAGCTAGGTAAGAACTGGGGATAGGTGTCGATGTCTTATAGGCTTTAAAAGTAGGATGTCATAGAATATTTCTGGGACGAGGGGGATGGACGGGCATGAAGAAACTCAAGACACAAAAGGCCAAACTGGACATAGCTAGCTAGCACAAGACTTAACAGAAAGGGGGAATATGTCTTGTGGATACAGGCATACGACTAAGAAATTGCAAACTAGATCCTAAATGGGATTAATGGAAACTGGCAGGGGGTGGGAACCCAGGGGGTAAAGCCCCCATAAACTCCTGTATTTTGAGTTATTATAAGCGCATTCCTGGCCTATGCTGGGAGCTAAAATGCCAGAATTGCACAAATATCGCTCACTATTTTTCAGGTTTTAATTTTTAAACCCCATCCCCCGTCCTCCACAAAGAATCTCCTCAGATTTATATGGATCTCAAGAATGATCACTGGGATGTGAAAAAAAACCCGGGAAAATCGCTTGCCTTTGAATAGGAAGACTTCATACTCATTCCTCCTTTGTTATCCTATATCTAGTATATACCCATGATAAATAATATTTTACTCTAGATTGGTGTACAGACCATGTTGAAGTGAAAGTCTATATTCTGCCAATGTCTCAATGTGTTCAGTATAACAGTGTATGGCACAGGGTGTCATACACAATGTATATGGTATAGGGAGGAACAGTACAATCTTACAGATTTCAGGCGTAAGAAGCCCCAATGTATCTTGAGGAACCCTCACTAATTTCTGAGACAATTTGCGAGTTCAGAAAAGATAGAAAAGGTATACGAACTTAACAAGAACTAACACTGAAGAGGCAGAAAGTTCGATAAATATCCTCAACAGTACTATAGGAAAGTTTCCTCTGGTCTCATGCCAAACAGTCTACATCTTCTTGTGGTGAAAATAAACACGCTAAACTATATTTAGACTAGGAGGCTAGAAGGGACGTGTAAAATGTTGTTTAGACTGGATTCTGCAGCCTGAAGGTAAAATAGCAGCATGACCTGCAAACTTGGGGGGGGGGGGGGGGGGATGTTTGTTGAGAAAATGGAACTGTGTCTTTAACGTCACAGACAAATGTGTAAAACATTGGCATTTCAATATTTAAGTCCAAATGTTTGCGTTGGAGGTAGGGACACTATTTTATGGTTTATGTAGGGATTACCCGTGGCCCTCCAGCTGTTGTAGCTGTAGGGTCTTGCAAAAGTAACACGAAGTATGTGTGGCTTTGTGGTGGACTTTGGGCACAGACTTGTGTCTCATGGCTGACTTCTAGAGGACCGGAGGGGTGTAGTAGGGTTAGGTTGGCTAAGTAGATGTAGTCAGAGTTGGGTTAGTGTAACAGAGTGTGCTCTGAGTCTGCACCCTCGTGCGGCGCACTGCTAGAGCGACTTGCCCTGGGTGTGAACAACAGAGGAGGCGTGGCCCAACGGTGGTTCCTGATACTGAAATCAATGGTAAAACTCTTTATTCTCAATATCAAAACCAGTAGCTGCCCGAAAATGGTTCATTACATCCTGAATTATCGTTGTGAATTTACTACGGAAAGTAGAGACCTGATTTATGGTGGGCTTATTTTTGGTAATCTCAGGATGTGTTTGGGGCCATCCATAAAGTACATACTCAAAATTTCTGAAATTGTATATACTCTATCTCCATCTTGTACGTAATAGATTAAAGAAGGAATGTACGCAGAATTTCCTAAATTTGTACCCCCACCTCTTCACTGAGTACATACTTTATGGATGGCCCTTATGGCGTTTTTTTTCACAATTAAAGTCACAGATTGAAGGCCGAGGCAGCTGCTGTTTTCGACTTCCGGTCGACACGTCTCCGGTCCCCGCCACACGAGCTCACCTGGTGCTTAGGGTTCTTGGCATAGAACTTATAATGGTTGTACAGGCAGGCGAACACGAGGTGGCTCGCGCTGGGCCCTCGCTCGTTCTCCCAGTGTTCGGATGCGTGACAGCGCGTTATGGCGTCTTTGTGACACGTCTTGTACAACCGCGGGTCCAACCTAGAATCATTCACCATCTCTTCTGTTTATGAATTAAAACTCAACAACCATAGTCCTTTTAAGAGAACAAAATATTACAAATATTGGTAAAGGCTCAGTTTTCACTGTACCAAATTATGCTACTTCAACTGTTTGCGGTAAGTGATGCTCATTTCATGCCATACCACTGGGAGGTAGGACACGAGCTTCACAAGTCTTACCTCTTCTCAAATTTCAAATTTTAATCTACTTTGCACAACCTTGCTAATGTTCTCATGGCCATTGATGTCACTTACTTCAAGAAGCGCATTAGCCAACTGGAAAGTCCCCCACAAGTAATTTACCCGATGTACTTACCAGCATTGAAGAGGAATTGGAGTTCTAACATGCCTAAGGCACTATGTAGTGTTCTAGAATAACACGTGCCCTCGTTCTAGCAATTGCATACTCAGCATTTATAACAACCCAACATTTATAACATCATTTTGTAACAGAATGGCCACAAATCGATATATATTCTACTGTTGCCAATGTATAAGAAATTTCGGAATTCCATCATTTGTCTGAAAACTTGCATCCCTGTGGGACCTTTAGCCTCAATGTAAAATCTTGAAAATTGCAAATCAAACAGACTTTGAAAAATAAAAGTTACACGAGTATGCTATCAAAAGAATCACCCATCTCATTTGAATAAATATCTGATATAAATATATTCATTTTCCCTTGTGGGTTTCCAAAATGACTGTAGCGGTAAACATAATGTATCATGCAATAGTAGACTGCATCATGATTATATGTATTATCGATCGATTTTGACAATTGGACCATTTCAAAATAAAAGGAAACAAATTCAATCCATAATAGTGATCTTTACTTATAACTGTTAATAAAGCTAATAGCAGGGATGTAAGTTGGGTCCAGAAGAAAAAGATGACATATTTTTCATGTCGAATTTCCTGCCTCAGCGAGACCGAAAAAAATGTGGAAGTCACATTGATGTCAGCTGTGAATCTGTTGGGATGTTCACACCACTGTATTATTGTCGTGAATGAGCCTCAATTAATATCCCATTTGTTTCAAACAAGGAAAAATAATTTTACATATTGATGTTTTTCTTTTTCCTTTTTTTTTTTACATATTTTGTTTGATATATTGAAAATGAAGCCGGAATGTCTGAAATACTTACTTGAAATCTCTGGCGATGAAATACTGGATCTCCATGAGGCGCTCCTCGCAGTCGTCGTTCATCTTGTCTGTCCCGATCTTCTCCATCAGGCAACTTATCACTCTGCGAATTGATACACCAATGAGCTCCCTATTTACTACAGAACATACTCATTTAACTTAAGAAAATAAAAATAAAACTAACGGGATATAACATTGCGAAATACGTTAAGGGAGTAATGAGGACATGAATTACTCTATTGATATCACCTATATATCTCAAATATAAGGTGGCATCCAGACTGGTTTCAGCCTCTGAGTCTTATGTCTATCCCTCCACCTATCCCACCCCTTCTCACTATCATTTCGGGGCGTCGAGGGTAAATCTACAGATTGCTTGCTTTCTTAATGATGTTCATAATCAAAGAACAAGTCTAGGAAGCACCCTACCTGACATGATGTGTTTCTGCCATATCAGACGATAATTTAAATTAACATAGTATCTTAAAACGACCCTATTTACGCTAGATCTTAGTATATTCCAGTCATCACATATGAACATCGAACTCTTCCCACTATGATTCAAAGATAATATGGATGTCAACTGTAGCACGGATTTAGATCTGTACAAATCCGTGGTTGGGGTCAGGAGCAGATTATCTGTCCTAGACGGATGAGCGCAACTAACAGTTTCTCCCTCCCTCACCTCTCCCTGGATGTAGGAAGCAGGACACTTACTTGGCGTCTCCGGGCTTGATGTTCTTGCAGGCGACGTCGACGACGGACTGACAGGCCTCCTGCAGGGCGGGGTCCATGGTGTAGTCCTCGCCCACGTCCGCCTCCTTCAACAGCTCCTCCAGCTGCAAACAACCACCGCACCAGGCATGTATGCGCATTAGCGTTTTGATATGGAAGGGGTTCTTTACATTTTATGGATCAGAGCGAAGGCGGTTCTGATCCATTGGAGGTCAATTTGTTTGACCTGCTTGGTGAATTTTCTTTTATTTTCAAATTTTATCGGGTTCGCCATTTCTTACCTCGGTCTTCAAAGAAAATACATCATTTTAAGTTTTAACAAAACAATAGAATGGTTTAATTTTAGAGTCCATTATTAACGTATAATATTCAATGAATATAGTTTAAAGACTTATTAAGTAAAAGTCATATTTTCATATCAGAAAGTGTGTGGAAAGTGTGTGGTTCTGACCTCGCGGCGGCATTGGGGGTTGAGCGAGGCCTCGATCTTGCTGGAGGCCTTGTCCTTGCGGCGCGGCCGGGCCAGGTCCATCAGGCAGTGCAGGGTCTTACCCTCGCGGTGGAGGCCCCCGTTACACTGCGACATGATCTCTTCGTGACACGCCGTCACGATGTTGGGGCTGATTTTGAAGTCCTCCATGAGACTGCGGCGCACCTCCTTCAGCTCACCCACACACTCCGGCGTCACTGGGTTCCCTGCAGGTACGCCAACAACAACAACAGTCAGCAAACTTATATGAAGCCTATAAGACATCGACATCTATCACCCATTTTTATCGGGAATGGTGATGCCAATGTGACAGGGTACATGACTCTCTGCGATTGTAATTGGGCATTACCCCAATGCTAGTAATACCCGATTCTCTATGGGAAGAGGTGTGATCGGGTCGGTACATATATATATGTACATGTATATATCATATATATATATATATATATATACATGTATATATCATAAGAGAGTTCACAATAGTTGCAGATTGACCAACACGGACAACAAAATCGTGTTCGAACCACCCGATCAGGTCACAGCAGGACTAATTGGACAACTTGAAATAAAAGGGGTACCAGCGTTGGGAGACTTCCCAGAACAGGGAGTAATCCTAACAGCAAAAAAAGATGAGTAGATAGTTGGTATTTGGTATGATAAAACGGGGCCACACTCACCTTCCCTCATGGTGCCTTCGAGACACAGCAACACGTGGGCTAGCTTGGCTTGTCTGAACCCAGTGGGAACCTCGCCCTTCATACAGCGGTAAGTGCGCATGTCCTGACGACACGCCTCCGTGAAGGCCTTGTTGACCTTGAAGTTGTCTCTCGCCAATGTCTGGCGCACCACCAGCTTGTTCCGGCACTGTCATCCAAATTAAACACATGAGTATAGTTTATTCTTTCTTGGTGATGGGGGAGGGGAGAGGGAGGAAGGGAGGAGGAGGGGGTGAAAGGGTAAGGGGGAGTGAGGCTATCCTTGAATAGGGAAGGGCCTGTATTGATCGAATATTCAAAGCCCTACCCCTCTATGAACTCACCACACACATATTTATCTACTTGTTGGCGATTTTAATTGGCAACCAGCAATGCCCTACATATGAAACGTTTTCAGTTGCATCATGGTGATAGCTTCATGGATAAGTGCACACAGACCTGTCTGCATGCTCCCTGGGAGACAAAACTCTGTTCCTTTGTACACCAATAAAGTAGGCCAAGGCAATATCTGGTGGGAAATGATATTGCAAATAATTTTACAAACCAATATCATCTGAATGGGTCTTGACTGATTCCTAGGACAAAGTTATGAACCATTTTGACTTTTGTTTGTGTGTAAATATGCTGGATAAACCATCCTTTCATATGCCTGCTGCCTCCCCCTTCCAATTGTGAGATTTAGCAAAAATAATTGAATAGTAAATCAAATATACATTTCACCTAAGTAATGACACTTCCTATGGTATAAGTAACTGTCAGTGTCACTTATGGAGATGGTAAATGTTACATTAATGTTCGATGTAAATTAATGTTAAGTAAAAATCTGTTTGGGTATACCCATTTCATCCTAAATCCTCCCCACTTTTAGCAAATACTTGAATATCTCTGAAAATACAGAATTTACCTAGAAAATTCCACTTCCTAGCACCTACTGTTTTTTTTATTCTCTTTCAAATGAGGCATATCATATTATGATTGAACCAGTTTTACAGGTAGAAATATGTCCATAAACAAGTTCTTAAAAATAGACCTGTGATTCAAATAGTCCTCCCCACACTGAAACTTCTTTTTTTTTAAAGTCCATGTCAAAATCTAAAAGCTAAAACTTTAAGATATTGAATGGCCATACAACTTTAAGTCCAATACAGAAATCATATTCTTATTTGTACTTAGATAGCTATGAAAAGCAAAAATGTGGTCAGTTCGCCTAGTGACTCTACAAGCAGGTGTACTACAGTAGGCTATAGCCATAACCTACCCTGATCACAAGACCACGGATTATACTAGGTAGAGTGAATCTGTACTCTGTTTTTGGTCTCTACTTACATTATATCCTGCTGGAGTTCTTTACTGTGTATTAAAATGCCTAACTTCTAGTGTTCTAAGAAACGTATCGAATTATCACAGCTGCCATACCTATTGTAAGCCTACACTGTAGGCAAATGAAGGCAGAGGAACTGTTACGCTGGAGAGCCGGGAAGATGGGAAATTATCTTTATTTCCTACGGCACACCTGCAGGATAAATACCTCCCCCCGCCCCCAAAGAAAAAAACCACCTAAAGACCAACCGTCCATCCGTTAATAATACTCTGAATATTAAACAATCAGCCCATATAGCTTGACGAAATTATCATTGAAGCTATGGAAGATCTCAAAACAGAGATCTGACTCCACACACCCTGTATCTCTGCCTCACTAAACAGGGAGCCAGATGGGCATTATTTCCAAAAATACCCTCCAGAGTTCCCTGCTGGTGATAGGCATTCCAGCCACAAATTGGATAAAAGCTTTATAGCTTTCCCGCCACCCTTTGTGTGGTACCCAGTCCAATAGAGATTATTGGAAGGCTCCAGGTGACCCTTGTGACCCAATGGGTGTCAAGTTATGAGTGGGATCTGAATTAATCACGGCAACCCGAGACCATGGCAGCTGTGATATAGTCACATACCAGCAGTCACTTTGCGAGATTGTACATTTCATATCACTTGTACAACATGACTGCCACGAACTACCTACCTCACCTTTTGCTCGATGAAAACGCCTCGATAATACTTTTTGAGGGTACATTTTCAAAGGAATCTTTTAATAACTTAATGCGTTTCTACTGACAAGAGCCTTTTCATAAATGAAAAGATACTGAACACATGCTTTGACCTTAGAACTACTCCGGTGGACTAAAGAGTTTATTTATATCATGCAGGGATGCAAGTTATTGTAAGAAGAACAGGTAAACCACACCCTGCAGTTAAGGTTGGGTCTAGAGATTCAAACCACTGTTTATTGGTGTGAATCAGGCTCAAAATATATCGTCTTTGTTTTACTCAAGTATATTTATACAATTCCATATACATGTACATGTATTGAAAATGAAAAAGTCGATTCCCATGGAAAATGAAAAGCTGCCATCCCTTCGTTTCTACTCACTAGAGTTTTCATAAAAGTATGTTTTAACCTTCTACCCAGGTGGACAAATGAATAATAAATCTTTGAAAAAAAAACCAGAAGATTTATATCAGTGTGTGTGTACTCACCCCGCTGCTCATGTCGCGGTCGAACTTGTGGCGGTAGAGACACTTGTAGACCTTGCCGCCACCCGCCTTGGTGCGCGGACAGAACCGCTCCCGGTCCTCACGACACGCGTAGTACAGAGCGCGGTCCGTGTTATAGTCATCCGCCTGCAGCTCAGCCACGCGCACGATCTCGTGCTTACACTGGTCGTCCAGCTTGCCGTACTGCTCCGACAAGCACTCGATCGTGTGGCCCTGACTATGCGGCACCTGAAGAAACAGAAACGGGGAAATCTAAGCGGATTCAATGCTGAAGAGCATCAATCAAATTCAACAAAAATGTAAATAAATGAATATAAGAAACTGGGATGGCAATCAGATGAAAATATCGGGAAATAATTCTCACAGAATAATATTTCGGTTGGAATATTCTTACATTAGCTTTTCAAAAAGATAAATTTGGAATTTCATTTGCAGTCAAAATGATGCCCACAAACCCAGAACCTATGACGGACATCAATTCAACAAATCAATATGAATATGGAAAAGGGGTCATCCATAAAGTACTTATATAGAACGTCCTGACCATGCTGTACAATTCACAGAACTAGATGGTAATTTACGGTTTGTACAGACCGAGGCATTTATGCCGAGTTCCGTACAAACGGTAAATTATTATCAAGTTATACAAGCATGGTTGGACATTATATATTTACTATATACCCGAAATAAAATATAAAAAAATCAATTTCATTTGGCTTAACAACCAATTTCTTAATAAACGTGTATGGCAAGGTGGTCCATATTTTAGTGTACGGACCAGTGGTCTGTACAGTATTTTTACGTAAGATGCCGAAACGGTGCGCATTTACAGTATATAAGGCATGGGTATATAGTAAATACACAAAATTTGTGAAAAATTTGACCCAATCCCCAACCCCAAATCTCCATCGTTTACGCAACAGATTAAAGAATGTAAATATTCAAAATTTCCGGACTTTTGATATCCCCCAACAACCCATCTCATTGCATACATACTTCATGGATGGCCCCAAACTGGAATGATAATCAGAGAGATAGGAAATAATTTGGCATAACAGCGGCTTTTTTCAATTGGAATTTTCTCCATTTTCTTCAATAAATGTGGAATTTCACTTGTCCTCCAAATGATACCCATATATGCAGAACTTATAATTTGGAATCCATTAACCAACTTTACTACTGATGAAAGTATTGCAAAGAAAAATAAAAACCAAACCTAAATCAATGCATTTTACATAAATGAATCTCCACCTTTCAAAACTGTATAACAAAAAGTGAAACGAAACAAGGAAAATGGGTGAAACATGAAACTGCCCAATTTAAATAACTGAAAGTTTGACGTGAAACTGGAAGTGATGAGGACCAGGGAAGATGAGTATGAATAGAGTGAAACTAAAGTTTAAACCTATAAGACATCGACGTGCCGATCAATAAATTTATTGGATCAGTGAGAATCAGCGACATTCTTTTGGATGTACGCACTTCACTGACCCATTCTTATTTCCCCACTAATGATTGTCAGGTCTAAGATGTTACCAGGTCGCCAGATGGAGCAACAGAGATACCAGCAGTATCTAACATCCATAGGGGCAGAAACATCACCCCTACGCATTTACCGAGGTGACAGTTATTTTACTTCCCATACCACATAGACATGGTATGAGAAGGATTGGCCTTTGATATTATCGTTAAACTGGATGAGTTTTAATCATATGCGGCTCCCGGAGTTTTGCTCCGGATTTCACGAGCTCCGCCTCCGGACTCGACACACTGATCTGTGTGAGCTATTCGGATTATTAATATGAACCACAACGTCAAACTGCGCTAACTGAGGAGAACTCTGGCCACCCCTTTTGTCCCAGCAGCAGGAGAAGCCTGTCATCGTATTTCGTAGTGTGGCCGTGACCATGTCAAAATTCTCCCAGGTTCTGACCGTTCGTGATGGTATCGGAATTCACACACATTAATATTCTAATGGCTTTTAACATGTATAAGGTTAAAACAGGCTTTATCGAGTTATAGGCTGATTCAAATCATAGGCCGCAAAGCCTTACATCGTCGTAGTTTGACAGTGTCAATAAAGATGGCGCCACGGGCATGTTTTCTCTATCGCCGAATATCAACAAGATATAAAAATGGCAAATGGGATGGGTCTGGTTTCATAAATCAGGCGTAATATTCTGTATCAAGCTAGAGAACATTTGAATGGGCGCTTTGAGTGCAACCGGAACTTTTTTCGTAGGTGTTCATTTCCTGGCCTTTGATTGGTCAAATCTTTGGTCACGTGATAACAATTCTGTATGCTCATAGGAGCATACAACCCTCTGTATGTCGGTCAGCGTGACATACGGAAACTCAATGTGAAGGCTATGGGATTTTATATTAGGGGTAGGATTTTATATTAGGGGTAGGGGACGAAGGAGAAGCGTGGCTGCAACAATTTAATAAAGTCTGGGTAGATGTCTATGTTTAGGACACCTTTCTTTTTGTTAGCAGGCAAGAACCAGCATACCTTGGTTTTCTTAACATCGACCATTAAGACATTCTTTTCGCACCAGTTCATAAAACTATCCATCTCAGCCTGTATAACTTCAGTAACTATTGTCGGAGCCGGGATGCTACAGTATAAGACTACGTCATCAGCATAAAGAATATTATGATAGTGTCAAGGTCATTAATAAAATATATTAAAAGCAGAGGCCTCAGCACAGAGCCCTGTAGAACCTCATACTCTATATTTTCCCAGTCTAAAACGGCTCCAGTAAACTTTACCCGTTGCATGCGTCACTTAGATACGACGATAGCCACATTTCAAGCTCCGACAGTAGTTTAAGTTTTCTTATTTTGTCCAACAACAGACCATGGTACATGCTGCCTAATGCCTTGCACCATGGTCTATTGTTGGACAAAATTAGAAACGCTGTCCTTAGAGGAGTAGCTCCGCAACAAGCAGCTGTCCTTAAAGAGTTAAGATGGTACATTAGGGTATCTGTCATATCTGAAATGACCCTGGGTAGAATGAGGTTTGAATCTATCGAACCAACATAGGCATCTACACGTGGAGTTGCCGTCTCTCTGATCTTTGTTCTTGTTTACTATACGAGGCTGAAAGGTCTGCCTCCAGGAAGATGCTACCTTGAAGTGAGAGCACAAAACGTTCTCCACCGTCGCCGTAACCATGGCGCGCTCATAACTGTGACATCACTAGAAGTGTGGCAACAGCTGTAACTACAAAATCTCTGTATCCCAGTAACATGGGAAAGATGGCAACCGTCAACAAATTGACGTTTGCAGTGTGTAGCCTGGAGTGGCTTCTATAGAGACAAGTGAATCTTGTATTTTGGGGATTTTGAGCAAGGTTTCGCTGCAAAGCAGCTCAATGGGCATCATAAGATAGAATAAAAAAACAAAAGAATATGTGCATCTGCACCCGTTGAATTGATATTCAGGGGGGGGGGGGGGGGGGCTTTTTCAAGGCCTCCGTGTGAGTTCACGGAGTTGCGGCAACACCATGGGTTCTACTTCAGACGATTCTTTATGTAGATCGATGTCGGATCCGTTAGTGGGTATTGTGATCTTTGTTCTTTTTCGGCTAATGTTTTAGATCATACAAGGCTTGCAACTGGTGCATGACACCTGACATCTTCACGGTGTCTTTTTGCAACAGTGACTCCACAACAAATGCCCTGAGCACCAAATCTGAGACACTGGGGCCAGTTTTGTCAACAGCACTGGAGAGATCACAGTCAATCATGGTACGAATCAGCGACAGCGACATGGTCTTCTTCAAGAGGGAGTTGACCACACTCTAACTGATCATCTGATTCTGACTGACAAGCAGACTTATGGGCTTGCTTTGCCTGTGCTGCCGGCGAGGGCCTAGTGGTAGCATGCTTCTTCTCCCTCTAATTAAGAAAAGCTGACATCATTTCTCAGAATCAGTCTATTTGTGCCGTACTTAGGCTTTGGACAGTCGGTTCAGGCTGGTTAGAAACTCTTTAGTCATGAGAGATTCAGGTTTGTCAACCCTGGTCTTAGGCAGGCCATGCTTGCCTTTGATCTCACCTCTTTGCTCGTCTGTCATGCTGGCCAGCCACTTGACGTAGTGGTGGGTCAACGGGGCCATGTGTTCTACATGTACTGCAACCACTAAAGAATATGGCTTTTTCTCTCGACAGTGTCTTTATGTACTTGTGTGTGTGTGTGTGTAATTAACTCTCTTCATTACCCGCAATGATGGAAATCGGATTTTAAGGAAAGGTTATAATGAGGCAATATTGTGCCCTGAGGCTTGTAGTCCAAGGCCGGCCTGCCACGGTGTCAAATTAACCTAAGAGGCATACTGGACATAGTGAGCGACCCCCCTGAAGAGCGAGATCAGCTATGCTCACAATAAGAGACTTACTTATCTAAGCTGCGTCCTTTTGATGGCTACATAACTGTATCGAATTCAATGAATCTCTAGTCTCTAACTTGAGGCTCCAGCTTTTTTCCAGCTGTATGTATATACTATTATGTCTGTAATGTTGTCCCTGGATGGCCAGGTTGAAAATCATATATTCTATGTATGAACTTACCGTCAATAAAAATTTACTAAAAAAAAGAAGAAGAAAGAATTACCAAGCCAAATCTCTTAAGATGCATTTTCCCAACATCAAACGGCACGCTGCTGGAGTACCAGGGAAAGTTACAAAACCATAGAGCCTTGTTTACATTGGCCGAATCAAAGGCTTCCACAGGTAAATGCAGAGCAAACCTAGTGTGTCAAGATTTCAAAAGCCCCTTAATGCTTCTCAAATCGTATGATCCTCCTTAAATCAATTCCCAAAATGAGACTGACACTAGTAACTGCCGAGTGGTTTCACTGGGAGTAACCCACTGCTTGGTACCTGGCAAGTGCCTCCGACCAACCAGTAACAAGAAGTAAACCTACACTTTGTACACTAAACCTACATTTAATCTTATTTGCATCAATGAGCCTTACCTTTCCTAACAATACCACAGCAAATCAAATATTTAGTATGACTAGAACTAGATGTTAGTATGGCAGTCATGTAATTGTTAGTAAAATTGTATGGTCAATATATTGACTGAAAATGAGATGCATTGGTGCGAATCCATAGACCACACTTGAATATTAGCCTTTTACTGTAAGTACTACCATACGGATTAGTCCTAGTAGGCATGCATCGGACCGGGAAGTTGACAAAAATCCGGAAATGATGCCCACATATCCAGAAACTGTGGTGATGGGCATCAATTCAATTCAACAACAAAATATAAATTGATGAATATGGAAAAGGGGCCATCCATGAAGTACATATGTAGACTTTGTGAAAAATTTGACCCCACCCTACCCCCATATACCCATCTTGTATGCAACGGATTAAAGAATGACTAGAACCAGATGTTAGCATGGCAGTAATGTAGTCGTTAGTAAAAGTGTATGGTCATAGACCACACTTGAATATTAGCCACTAACTGTTAGTACGACCATATGTATTGGATTAGTCCTAGAAGGCAGGCATGGAACCGGGAAATTGAAAAAAAAATCGGGATAAATCGGCAAGGGGTTTCGGGACACCTAGGCCTTCACAGGGCCTAGGGACAGGATCCTGGACGAGGCCCAGGGGGCGAAACCCACGGAAGTTCCTTATTTTGAGGTATTCAAAGGAAATTTCTGGCCTTAGCTGAGAACTAATGTGGCCAGATCTACACATATATTGTCCAACATCTTCCAGGTTTCATTTTGAACCCCAACTCAAAATAATTTGCCTTGTATTTACACTAATCTCAAGATGGCCTAATGGGGTGTAAAAAGAAATCCGGAAATCCGTAAAAGATCCCATGCCTTGGTAGGTTATATGAACATTAGGTATACTGGGTTGCGCAAAAGGATGCAGGAAAGCCACGAATGCAGAACAGAAGACAACGTCTACAGTTATCAATTAAGGCAGGCATTCTACAGAGGTAAAAAAAAAAGTTTCAGGTTTTCAGTGAGCAGAACAGTTATTGATATTAAGTATATCTTATTTTGTAATACCAGACTATCAGTTACAGTTGCTTTTCTTCGTATAACATCAACCCCAAGAGATCCCAAGAAGACAAACCATTTTTACCTTCCGTTTTTTCTTGATTGTCATCGTGAATGAAAAGAACATTAAAACGGCGTTGGTCAATAACCAGACAATTTTTCTGCGAAAGAACTATAATAAAGCACCCAGATTAGGGCTATGGATATCAAATCATTTAAAACCTGGCGATTAGAAATGTTATGTAACACAGATATACAGTAGTTCATAGATCAACTTCTCCGTATACTAAAGCAAACCTCAATTGAAAACAAATTAAATTCCAAGCAAGGTGAATGAACATGAAGCACATTTATTTCAATCACACATTGACTTGAGGCAAACAGAATTCTGGTGTTTGAAGCACAAATAAAACTAGTGGTGCGAGATGTCGAAAAACATGATTTAAGAGTCATTGCACTCTGGCCATGAGAACGAGAGATTCTATTCTGTGATCAAGTCTTAGTCTACAGTCTGATTACCATACTCAGGAGAATCTACAATATTCCAAAGTCATTTCACATGTTAATTAATACAGGACATACAATGAATAGTATTAAATACAAACAATCTGGACACAGTGTGCTAGTACTTAATGAAATACTGCTAAAACAGACCATGCTCAATCAATGCAATCTGAAAAGGTGAAGTCATGTGGCCAGATATAAAAGTATGATCTTTATCTACACCTGATATACCAGGATATAGTTTGTAAAAATATGGATCAATACCTTTGAATACTTTTTGAGACAGGCCGTGATACCTAAAGACAATCCTTTCAGAAATCCAATGTCCCACATTAATCTTTGATATAACTTAAATGAGGGTCACAGGGGCTGTTCTGAACGCGATGAGGTGCGTAATAGCGGTTATTACTACATGTATATAGTTCTACAGTACCTATTGCCATATCACCTTCGTATACCACCCGCTCCTACCCATGTCGCATTTGTACCCGTACATCACCTGGTGACGCACGGGGTATACCATCACGTAATACCTATTGATCATATATATCCCTCTGCCTTCAGCATCGGGATATATCCCCGAACATTAATTGTACCACATATTTTTGATGGAAGATAATAAGCCAGTTTCCTATATCACTGGACTCTTCTCGAGCAACTTCGAGATCCACACTGGTACTGCTGCATACCAGGGACTTAAAATCCGTGGTGAAACAGTGTTGGGTATGGGAAAAAGATGGGTGTGGGATAACAGAAACCAGTATCTTGACTCACCTGGTTGTTGTCGGCGTTCATCCGCCCACACTGCGTGCGCTTGATGTCCTGGTCGCAGGCCTGAGCGAAGTTCCTGATGAGGCGGTAGTCGCTGAACACGATGCTCGCCATCTTGGTGAGGAACTGGCGGCAGTTGGCGCTTGACACATTCACCTTCTGCTCGATGAGACATGATATGCGGTACCCCGTGCCTTCAGTCTGCTGCCCACACTCCGGTAACTAATGATAGAAAACACACTCGTTAAATACCAGTCTGCATGGAACAATGTGAAATAACATGTTCACTTTCTGTTAATTTTTTTTTTTTTGAGACACAAGATGCGGTACCAGGTGCCTTCAGACTGCAGGCCATACTCCGGTAACTGGCAACAGAAAACTCGCATTGATTTATTACCAGTCTACATGGGACAATGTGAAATAACATTTATGATTAAAGATGATGGTGCGTGAGCCACTAACCAAATGATATCCAAGATGATGTCTTTTATTGGGATGTTACAACTTGTGTTACAAGGTCCTACATAATGATGAGTGGAAGACCATTACTAAAATAATGAACTAAATGAAAATATACAATGAAACACGTTCATTGGCTTGGATTTCTAGCTCTCTTTTGGTCAGAAAAGGTCACATATTTTCCACTCTACACAATCATGGTCTGCTACTGCTGCATTTCTCCGTGGAGAACTATATTCAACAGCTGCATCTTGAAGTAATGCATATACCATATCCAGGCCACTGGGGCCAGATGGAAACAGGTAATGTATAGGACTTAAACCTCCAACAGAAATAAAAGATATGAAAGAATGATAGTCACTGCCGTATTGTACATTTATTAACATAATCAAGCTCTAAACCTTTACTAGTTTATCAAAATGTTTACTCTATAAACGCATACACAGTAAATAGATCGCCGTATAAATCTACACAGGTTTCTGCTCGAGTCACGGCCGCTCCGTCTTCCATTTCGCCCTCTTCACGGGGGCTGGCTCGTAATGGATAACTGCCAGCAAGCAGGTTGCGTTTGGCAGTGGTCATAGGCAGGTGTTTACGGTGGGTACCTTCTGTATTGCAGAACATCTAAAGTGTTCACAAAGACGGTCGACACAAAGTCATTTCTGAATCCACCTTACAACTGGGATAATCACCCAGTACCGAATGCATCTTGTTATGGACTGTTTGTGATTTCATTTCTGTACGCCAACAAAACCCAGGGACGATGTCGGTCATATTTATTCAACACTACCAACTCTGTTGGCCGGAGCTGTCCTAGTGAACAAGCTTGAACGATACTGAACAGTAATTCTCATAAGAGGTTTCCTTGAAACCTGTAGTATCGTAGGCATAAGTTATTCAACAGGCCCCTTGTTTGATTGTGTCCAAGTATATATTGATATCCTTTCCAGACTGCCGAATTGCCCGAACCTCACCTATTCTTTAATCAAGAACATTAAGAACAAAGAACCTCAGGCTGGGCGAACTTATAGCCGCGGGTCCCTAGGCTTAACTCAAACAGACGTGAGTGCCGTGGCAGAAATCCCTAAATCTGACATTTTAGGAGGCAGTTACCAAACCATGATATAGGACACTCGACGACACTGGTCTCCTGATGGACAGTGGAAACTTGTGTTGATATTACTTGGTTTCCTTACTTATTGCATCAGAATGGCGGCTAATGTAGGGAGGTTGGTGTTGAGGGGGGGGGGGGGGGCAGTAGAAGCGAGATTGGTGACACAACTGTGTACCTGAAGTGTCACTTGAGGTCTTCGGAGAGCACCATAAACTCAGACTGACCAATCAGAGCACGCCACGGCCCCGGGGAGGTGGGCACAGATAACATGAGTACAGATATGGGTGTAACCCACACACTCTTACAATTATATCCTACAATTCAGTGATTTTCAAATATTGACAACTATCAGTTCGAACTGGTCCCTTGTGAATAATTCTAATACCAATTGGGGGCCATCCATAAAGTACGTACGCACTGAGGAGGGGTTGGGGCGGGAGTCAGATATTTCGGAAATTTTGCGTATGCTCCTTCTTTGTTCTATTACGTACAAAATCGGGAGGGGGTGTGGAGGGGTCATAGATTTCGGAATTTCTGCGTACATACTTTATGGATGGCCCCTGAGTGAAATATAACAATTGTCTAGTTTGCCCTAATCCAATAGGTAAGTTAAGTCGATTTATATTTCCCTGATTCATATAGGAAAGGTATTGAAAAATATTATTTTCTTCAATTATTTCATAAAAAAAAGGACGGTGACCTATAGTTATGAGAACTTAAATGCGTAGCACTATACATTTACTATATTCTGTGAAAGTTACAAGAAAATGACATGGGGTTTAGAAACTTTCTAGAATTTCTATATATTCAACAGATAATTTTGTTGTTGTTGTTTCTTTTAATTCACATCAGTGAGTTTTTCACGAACCTCATCATTATCATAATATTAATCTCTGAATCAAAAACTAACATGGTGACCTCCTTCTTATTTCTTAGTTAAATGGGTTTTTTAAAACATCATCATATCCAACTTCGATGAAAATGACATGGGTTTTGATTTTCACGGTGAATCGCCGTACATGTCTTTAAGCTGATAAGACATTGACACTTTATCCCCGATTTTCACTAATCCAATAGTCGATTATAACCGATAACAATCATATGAATGTACGATACTCGTCCAACAACCCACATGAGATCAAAATATATATGTATCATGTTGGTATTGAGTTGTTTCTATCAGGCGTGATGGAACGTAACAGTGTGTAAATCGAAAATAATAATACCCGATGAATTTTATTGCAGTTGTCAAAAACTATTACAATCCACAGAATATTTCCGAAGGTAAAACACAACATACCGTTACTAGTTGCACTATAATGTGCTGTAGCATGACAGTCAGAAGCGTTTATGTTAATCAAACTAGGTCATTTCCCAGTTGTTTTCACAAAAAAAGGCGAATTCATAGCACTCGTGTAATACAGACAGCGTATATCGACTGTATAATTTACGGTTCATGCCAAATTTAGATACAATACTTAGTAGAAACCGAACGAGAGTTAGACTTGACAATGTTTATGCCACGACGGGAAGGTCGCGTATTACTACACGAGGCGTAGCCGAGTGTAGTGAGTAGCAGACCCGACCAGAGTGGCATAGACATTGACAAGTCTAACTCGAGTTCGGTTTCGTATTTATCCTACCTCGTCTATGCTTTTGTATTACTAAAAGATAAATATTGAGTCAATGACCAACAGGACTTTTTTCATAGTAGCTGACATCCTGCTCTCTGATTGGTCAATATTGTTATTACTCTAGTGGCATAAAAAACACTTTATGTCAGGGCCTGCCACATACAATTTTCCTATGTTAAGTCTATGGCGGTTTTTTATTAGGGGTAGGATAAAGGGGATTTCCTTATTTTCCTGTTTTGGGAGGGACAGTGTTTATAATCATTTTATCTTGCCTTCTCAATCTGGTTGGAATATCACGAATAAGTCGGTATGCTGATCGTTCAGAAATAAATCAACAGGGGGAGTTCACAGGGGTCTCCGTCAAGCTCGGGCTGCATTGAGTATTGCCAATTCTTCATAGGAAATGATACAAAGTCCAATAACATAACTTGTGATCAACCAAAGATATCGATTAACTGCCGGCAGTGTTTGCCCGTATTGACGGCATGGCTTTGTGTATTGTGTCAATCCAGACTAGTGTCGCCGCCTGTGGTGAGACCTTGTCGGGGGTTCTGTACAGATTCAGGTTTACTGAAATGTACCTGCGACGTAGGAGTGTATCTATTGCCTGTTTTTTTTGTATTTATCAGCAAAACCAGTCAGGAAATCAGACAATACACGTAATTATCACCATGCTAATTCACGGGAGACTAGCGGCAAGCTGAACAAATTGCTCGTATATAAATTACCATTAACATACATGTATATCATATACCTGTGAAGTATATGAAAGAGTTACGTACTGCTGCTCCCGATAATGTATTTGTTTTTTTACGGAACAAGGTGCCATACACTGTTAAACAGAACATGTCTGCACATTGGTGGAGTGTAAACTTTCATACAGAAGTTAACCAGGACTGTCTAAAACGGTGTGTTAAATAGACCAGGGATATAAGGCGGGACTGAGGAAATAGTCGTAAATTAAAGTTACAAAGATAATATTGAAAAAAAGACAGGACAAACATATCACATATAAAACCACTGTCCTCCTAAAGCAATGACTGGAACCTTCAGTTACTTCGTCTACATTGTGGAACTAAACCAGAAATGAATCTCTTTTCTATTTTAGTTCAGTGGGAAATCCCCTTCTTGATCGGCAGCACCCAAGCAGACTGGCTTCAGTCTCTGCTGCTTGGCTTTTAGTTATTGGTCCTTTCTTTTAATGGGTGGGGGTTAATTGATCACTTCCTTTAAATACCAGACCGTGATTGCAGCTCACGGCATGGGAAAGGTCCAAGCGGCCTCCCACGGGACACTTTTGAACAAGATGTACCCTAAATGGAGCAAGCTTGTGCAATCCGAGACAGATTTTTATAGATTTGTATCTTTCATAAAATGATAGTTTGAAAATGGCAAGGCAAGGCAAGATGATAAAATACAGCTTTGGTCAATACCTGACTGTTTTTCGAAAATTGACGGTACAAATAGTGGGCTTCTCGGCCCTCTACCTAAATATGTGGGTTAAGTAAATTGTGACTTAAGTATACGGAAGTTAACTGGAAGTAAATGACTGTAAAACACAGCAGTCAATCGGAAGTAAAGATCACCTCTTTGAGCGCGTCCTTGCAGACCTCTGACGCGGCCGAGTCGAACCTCATATCGGTCGTCAAGTTCCGTTTGTACCGCCACAAAAACTGCAAGCAAAAGAAAACACAGAAACATAAGAAATGTGTGAAAATCTTGTACATCATTTCCATGATGTGAGTATATCTTAAGTATGACATGGAAACTATTTAAGGAACGTAAGTTATACCTTATATGAGAAAAATAAATTGTGAAATATTGTAGTTGGACTTCAAGGATTTCGTTTAGATTTCGTCTAGCCAGATCCAAAGGACTGTGATGAAGGTCTATGTGTAAATTATGATTATGAATTTGTAAACATCTCGATGGATTCATAGAAATTTTCATCTTCAATTCAGATCTCAGAATTATTATTCATAAAGATCAGAATCTTTCATTTATTTTTACCCATTTTCCCTTCAAATTTGACGATAGGCATCTTTCATCCCCTACTTGGGCCTTTTCTATAAATATCTAATCCCCCCCCCCCCCCCCGTTTATACAGACGTGGTGGGTACTTACGTTCTGGCAACCATTGCTGATGTCGTTATCATTCTGGAAAATAAAGAATAGAAAACATTCAGTAAACTTTAAATCATGAAATTCGATGCAATAATTATATATATTTTGATAGAGTAACTTCATCTACTTCCTCTGATATTCAACTGACTGACAGAGGTACTCCTTTCCTACTCCTCATATTAGCTTATACATTATTTCTTCTCTTCCCACCATCTCCCCCTTATCCTATCACATCCATAAATATCAAATAATCGCCTCTATCACGTGAGTAATAGTCAACCTCATACACCCTTGTAACCTCAAAGCATTCCCTTCTTGGCGACCCGGCGTTTTTAGCTACAGTAAAAACCCGTGAAGACACTCTCTTGTGTTCCGTGAATATCAAAGGAGATCCTTGTTCACCGTTTGGTTTTTTCCCCAGACCATAAAGCCCAGGTCTGTACACACACTTGAACTCTTCTTTCTTGATCACCAGATGAACCTACATGTACAGACACATCCCTGACACCAACAACCCGGCATGTATATACTATAGAAGAAACCAATGAGAGTGGTTAGGTTTGTCTAGGTTTGTCTGAGTTAGATCGCAATCAAATGAATGACATATTAGACAGCCCTAACCACTCGAATTGGTCTAAGATCTTATCCCATCCCTGATTTTTAGTAAAGAACACAATTAAAATATATAACAACAGATACTTCTACCATCGTACCCGACGCCGGTTGGGTATTTTTCACACTACGCGAAAGAGCGTTGGGTACGAGTTTCCGGTGTTATGTCTATGAAGAAAAATATGAGGGGTGAGATGAAGTGTAATCTCCCGGGACAAGAACACAAGTCTGACCAAAAACAACTACCATATTTAGAGTAACAAGTATCAAAGGCATACTTCAATAACAAAATGAACACTTTCCATCATGGCCAGTTTTCCTTTTTTGAGAGAATGTAAAAAAGAAAATCTGGGTAAAAGTTCAGAGAGATCGGATTGGATAATCAGTATACATGGAATAAGACGCGTTCGGCCAAACAGGTCTTTGCTTTTATTTGAAATGGGAATATGTGTAAGGTGTTCAGACAGGGTTGGCCTCGTATAACCAATCTGTTAACACGGAGATATGCTCAAAATGATAAAGTGGCTTGCCGTTTAATTTCCCCACTAATACATAGATGTATATATTATATATTGTCTTTATTGTATTCAACGTTTACAATGTTGTTCAACCGCATACATAGAATAACAGAAGCAACAGGTGATATTGAGTAATATGTGAATGGCATTTACGGGCGATTTTGGATTCGTGTTATCCTCTCATCAATAACATAATGATATATGTTATATATAGGAGGTCAGGCGCCAACGGCAAGCTGCTTGCTCCCTCAACAGAATTCAATATATGTTATATATAAAAACTACTACACAGTTAACACAATCCACAGAGCAAATAGAAAAACTAACAGTATTCATATTACAGATGTTCTGTATCCCATCGTTCTCTTTTGATTTCGTGGTTTACGACCGTTTGGAGAGAGAGCTCCAGATAGTGATTCCTTGATATACTGTAGATTTTCGAAATTTTTCTTTTTTTGGTCGACCTAGATATATATTTTCTTTATTATTTGTGCGTGTTATCTAATCTTCGAGCAGTTTTTCCAGACACATCTCAGGTATAGCATATAAACTTCGTGTTACGCCTAATAAGACCATGAGCCTTTTTTTATTTGGTTTTGACAGCGATTTCCCTAGTAGGTCTACATTATTTATGAACACGTCGTCATGAAATTATTCTCATCCTAGGGCAATTCTTAATCCTTTAAATATACATAGTTCCACCATTTGTTGACTTCGTTGGGCAGCTTCCAATAAAAATGAACAGTGATCGGCTTTTGGAAGAAAACATGTTTTGCCATTCTTAAAGCTGTTCCTTTATATATGAAATTCCCTATTTTCATAAAATCATTACTTTACAAATAAGTATATTGCACCAACAACAATTTAGATAAAAACAGATAAATATAAGGCTACCTAATCACTTAGTTCAATTCAAGACCCTTGAAACGATAGGTTGATGGATCCATTCTTCATCCCGCGATACAAACTATGTGGGTGCCCAAGGCAGATTATGGTATTTCCCGGTTATACGGCACGATACATGTGAATTATATGGGAATTTGTGGCCGTCCCCTGAGCCAGCAGATGTAGACTGGCAGCAAACCCTGCCAGCGGTGACGGTGACACGCCTTGAATTGTGCCCGATACGTAAATACATTGAGACACATGTGGTGAGTGTAACCAGTGGTCGTGACCTCACAGTCTGTGGGTGTAAACAGTGCCTGTACCTAACAACACTGGCCACCTATGCCAACCCCTTCCTATTCTCCCGTCTCATGCACACATTCAGAACGTGAATTTGGCCCAGTCTGTTAAGGTTAGAGACCTATATAAACTCTTCGTGAGACCCCCTACAGTGCCAACTGTGTATCATGAATTTTCTTTGCCTGAGGCTCTCGGATGCATCTAGCCCCAGTTGCCTGGTAATAATTTGTTGTTGGAATTGTTCATTGGGCGGAAAGTATATTTCCATTTCTTGGAACATGTTTTGGGAAAAGAGTTGTGTTAGAGAGCTCGACAGAAGCACATATTTTGAAAGCATAGTAAATATTTGTGTGCTTCTTAACAGAGTGTAAAGACAATAGAACAATTCACAGATTAAACGCCCAGTCGGGTTTTCCTCTTTATTATACACCTGAGAACATTGTTCTTATACTCACTAACCTCTGCTCCCTATATTCTAAGTATAAGGTATGGCACAGTGTGCCATACACTTTTGTACGACCCAGCTCTGCGTGCCCAAATTGTACTTCGAATGGTGATTACGGGCCGTTTCTTAATAATCTGAAACATTTTAAGGTGTATGGATGAAGGGGTTACAGACCAGGCGTTAAATCTGATAAATGTTATTCACTTCCGGATTTGTAAATACATGTATCCCGCCTAACAGCATCGGGGCTAGTATTTGCTGATCCAGGAATTTATAACAATTATCAGATCAAATGCCACGTCAGTTTTCCTACTGTACAGCACAGGCTGCTGAACAAATTATATATGGTATGCGGGGTTCCAGTACGTAACTATTAAAACTACTTGTACGTGCACGAGCATATAACAAATATAGTAGTTCTTCGACACGTGTGTGTGTATGGGGGAGGGGGGGTTGGGAGTTGTGAAGGGGGCTGGGGCCTATTTATCCACTCAGTCGTGAGATCGCCTGGCTTCAGGGCGGTGAATCAATACGCGTTTCGACACGCACGTCTAAGACACTTGCCGGTGCAATCGACCCAAGCTTCCTGTACAAGAGAAGCCTGGACACAGTGTCTCTTAAGACAGCCCTTCTATCATTATGTCACCTCCCCTTTCTGCGTTTCCTTCATAGCCTGAACGTGATTTAGCGCGGGATTTAGCGAATAGATAATAATCTATGGATTTAAGACCAGGCAGCTGTAAACCACGAGTGGTTGGCATAAGTAATAAACGAGTTATAATGAGTGCATTTCGTTACAGAACCGCCTGGTTACCAAACATTGTTTATTGTAAGTATTACACACCTTCGCAAATAAATAAACCACGAATTGACATTTTTTTCTTTCGAAAAATTGATTCCAAAAAATCAAATATCATTTGCAATCCTGGGTGTCCGTCAACAAAGTTCCAGACAAATTTGATGAATTTAAATGGTAGTCCAGCGGAAACTAGGGGAAAGGAGGGGAGGAGAGGTGGGACGTGCAGCCAGCGGAGAAACTCTGGCTCTAACACTTGTACGCAGATCCACACTGTCTAAAATACACGGATGCGAAATAGCATGTACAGAATATCTTCTCCTGCATTCGAGCTAAAATGTGTATCTTTCTCTATCAATTGATGACGCATCTACCCACGATAAACTCGTGCATAATGCAAGTCCAGGGTAAAAGTCTAGTCAGCAGGTGAGTGCTCGCCGTAGCAGAACGAAAAATATAACAACAATGTAAAATTATACGTATATAAACTTTTAGCTCTCCATACTAGGTTTAGCCTCCAGAGTATAAAAAAGAGACAAGACTCGAAATCTGTTTGAGAAGTGGTTATGATTTCTTCCAACCAAGAAACAATGGGTATTTGTTTAATTTATCCCCACACATTTTCGATGGAAGCTTCGTAGAAGGTGAATAATGTAAACGAGACATTCGGCTAGTGAGTGGCGCTATCCGTGGCCGCCCGTATGACTGGCGCCTCGTGGGACGGGTCGGAGAGCAGCTGCCCACGACGGACAGACGGCCGAACTCGCGGGCACCCGTCTCTGTACAAACTACCCCCTCGTTCCTAATATCAACTACCAGGGTTATTCCACCCGTAGAGAACTCATACAAATCGTGATACATCAGGCACACTCTTCTAAAGAAATAGTTATTTCTAGATAGAACAAGAATCATTCCGATATAGCTTCACGAATGGGTCACTTGAATATTCCTCCTGTAAAAGCAAGTTACTATCTAGTTTAATGATATCAAAAAAAAATTAATGCTATTTAAAGGCAAATATGAGGAAAAAAACACTGATTGAGCGAATGGTATTCACCTCCCTTCTTGGCGGTGGAAATCTCGTCAGAACCTTTACGAGATTGATTCCAGGACCAGGTCCGCTGGGAACGATGGGGATTTATTTGACAGATGCCGGGGTAAAGTCTGCGTGGTGGGGGGCAGCTGCAGGTTCTGGAGACAGGTTTCGTGAGGGTGGTGTGTGGAAAGGAAACATGGTGAGGTGGTGCTGGTATGATACTGAGAGGCTGCGTGGGTACCATACACTGACAGGCCATGCATAGAGAGGAGCAGGTACGATACACCAAAAGGCTGTGTTTAGAGGAGAGCAGGTACGCTACACTGAGACCAGATATACAGGATGGCAGTTAAACCATTTGCCTATTATTAGTTCATTATTCATTCAATTTGACCATATCACTCACACTGATATTGTGCCATTACTATTATATTCCAGCTGTCTGCTGCGTATGTAGTGTTAGAACTGTTGTTACAAAATGTAGCACGTAGCACAAAAACATAGTCCCTTATATCAATGTAGATGCGTCACGTAGATACGAAAGGATCAGGAATACGCCATTTATGTGAAACCTATGTTTTATCAGTGAACGATACCAAAAATGTACATACTGTACATGTATCTCTATTTGTTAGTAGATTAATATATCATATAAAGTACGTCAACCTGATGAGAGAAGGACACATATGTTCAATGCCTATGCTGTATTTTCTGGACAGATGTAACCACTGTACTGGGAATTGATCAAATGTAAAAATAAAAGGTTTGAGAGCCAGCAGAAGCCATACTAATGGACTATGGAAAATACAAGCCAAAAACATATTCCCCGTACTTTTGTTTATTAATGTAACGCTAAACCTCAGCCTAGATTAAAAGCATCAACAACTCATTGTTTATGGCTCGTCTTCCACGAAACCATTGAATATTTTGTATTTCTAATCTGCCTCAAAACGAGGAACAATCCGTTGTATCGACTTTCCACACGGATACCATACACGTTGTGCACATGCTGATAACGAGATTCAGTAGCATCATGTCTATAAATAGATTCTTGTTGTTTGTGTCAAAACTGGCAAAGTCTCTGTCACTACTTGGCATATCCACTGTTTTGTTAGCCAAACCTCCTTTCAGTTTCTGTTCCGGCATGATATATATGTATATCTCACGCATACACGGAAAATTGGCGTATGGGACAGATATTGTCCGAAACAGATAGGCTGGTGCAGAGATACAACCAGCGGTTCAGGTTATCTGCATGGAGAGTGTATCCAGACATTTGCTACCATCACAACCAACAGAACATGAGAGTCATCTATCGCCACTTGATAGAACCACATTGTGGTGAGAAGTCAATAGCGGGGTCTATAATCAGAAGGGGTGGGGAGTTGGGAACGATTGGCGGAGTGCCTCAAAGGACCACGAGAGGGCGGTACCGGGGAGATTTCCCTGAAGAGAGTAGAGAGGCGGAGAGACGTCCTGGGCGGTGAGCAGTCTGTCTGGGCTCTACTTCTCTGAGAGATAAAACATAAGGAGGACTCACCTCCTGGATATTAATTGCGGGTCTCTGTGGGCGGATATTGAGTACCGTGCACTGATCATCGATGAAGTATGTCAACTCAGCAGATTTCCCGCTAACGTGGGGAAAGCTATCTGCCCATGGGCTAGGCCAGACTTAAAGTGAAGGATAATTAGAAGGAAACCCACGAGATGAGAATAACTTGGCCCGTTTGACCGGTACGTAATTCACTCAGCTTCGCTTCGTGAATTACTCCGCAGTCAAACTCGGTGGAGTGCAGACCAAGTTTTTCTCATCGAGTGGGTTTCTGATTTTATCTCACCCCATATAACATCATTTATTGCTGGAATAACTCGCCAAATTAGCCATTGAGTATTGGGTACAATACTTTCACGGCCGTGGAGTACGAGTTCCTAACGTTAAGCCTATGGAGAAAAATACCGGGGTGAGATAAGGTACAGTACCATCAATCCCTGCTCATCTATGATCTCATTTATTTGGAGAAATTAAAACCATATGGGGAATGATCCCCCTCATACTTTCTTTTTTTTTCGTGGAAAGAAAACACTTGTATATATAGCAGAAAAAAGATAATATCGTTTAATTACAAGTCTCTATCAAAGAAAGCAAATGGCCAGGATCAGTTAAATTCATACATGTGATTTATATAAATGGCATGTGGTCCAAGACACATTTACCTTCTTACGCAAAAAGACAAATCAAAATGACCCATAATAAACTTCAGGCCGTGAATACTGGTAAGGTTCCAGCATTAATGATATAGACATTCAATAAGAAACGGAGGAGAATCGACCTCAGACCAGCTCCTCGGGGAGTGCTTCATTGGGGCGTAAAGTTTCCCATTAAATATGCATGCGACGAGTCTCGACCGAGTTCCCGTCACGACAGGCGAACCTGGACCCGTTTTTACATTCACCACAGCGAGACATAGTGTGAGAAAACGTCAGTTACATTGATGGAGCCAACAAATTAATTCTGGTCTGGAGATACAAATGTAAGGCACCTAGTCTTCTACCATATACGATATAACAAATGAATTTACATTTTAAAGGAATACCTATAAATGATAAACAATATTTCATGTAAAGTGGTGTGAAAGGTGAGAGGCAAAGTGAATGGCACAGATATATGTGGTTCCATATTCTTTTAAACATTATTACTCAAAATACACTATCTGATATTTGATACAATCATGAGTTTGTCGCACAATGTTTACTTATCGTTAAGCGGAAAACAGACTACGTGTATTTCCGGTCGACTGTGGTTTATATATGATCCACAATACGTGTATGAGGTAATGAGCTTATTTTTCTAGTTTAAAATGATTCCCTGACATGAAAACATGGAAAATATTCACCATCAATAAATATAGTCAAGTTCTATGGGTCGCTAGGCCATCAAATGAGAACGACTCCCTTCCATATAAGTGGCGCCACCTAAAATACGCAAACTCCAGATCTCTAACCTGTCTGTTAAGGAGGTTCCCCACCATGTGTTAATTATACAAAACGCTGACTGGAGAAGTTATCAATCTATGCATTTTTAATCAATGTGTCCATGTGAACAAGTAGACCGCCTCGTGCACGTCAACAGTGGCTAGTGACACACGCGGTGAGTGGGGGGTGGTGGATCAACAATGGCTCATTTACTGAGGCATGGTACGGCTGAGTCTCGAACATCCTGTAATCATTGTAATGATGTTAACAGTGTCATGGTGGTGGATCCTAATTATATGTGCATAATTTATACTTTAGCATTGGTTACTTCAGCAGCCCGGGAGAGGCCTGCTGGCGTGTTGCCTTGGAAACGGTCTCCATAGAGACGCTGGCAGCCGGTGGGCTGTTGGCAGGAGAAATGATAATAAAGCTTCAGTATGAACTCAGCAGCGAATGGTGTTGGTCTTGTTCCTTGAGTAGGCCCGTACTCACTTACAGCGGGGACTTTACATTGGCGAGCTTGCCAGGATTCTGAATTTACCAGAAACAGGACACTTGTAAAGTCTCCGACTAAAGAGGTATCATGGCAGACCAACAGCCTGACGATGACGCGGACAGGTTAAGATTGGATTTGGACGTCAATAGGGAAACGAGAGACAATCTTAAGATGTATTCCAAATCCATAGGACGGTGCAATGGGGTGAACAAGGAAAACCTACGTGAATGGCTGGAAGCGGTAGGATATACCAAACGAATGACGGGTGCGAGCCAAACACTGGTGATACAGATGGTCGGGTACCTGGCCCAAGGTGGATTGGCTACGTTTATTGAGACGACACTCAGCAGTTGGAACGAGGAAGACATCTCCTGGGAAAAGCTGGAAGAAGAAATCTCGAAAACATATCTCGGAGAGGATGAAAAGAAATACCTGCGCCTCAAAGTAGACAGGATGGCCCAGTTGGAAGGCGAATCCGTGAGAGATTATGGAGTACGGTTCTCAGAAGCGGTACGCATAGCATACGAAGAAGACCAGTTGAATGAAATCCTGAATAAGGAGAGAGTAATTGATGCTTTCATCGACGGACTGTCAGACCGGTTGGTGCAGTCCAATGCGGATATGCAAAACCCCTCATCGCTCGAAGAAGCCGTGAAATTCGCTTGTCGCGCGAGCAAGGCGACGGAAAGGCGAGGGAGGAGGTCTAAGACCGAAGAAGAAAATGCCATGGCAGCGGCGAGCGAATCTGGAGGTAAAAACAAGAACAAAGACAGTGATGGGGGAAAACCTAAGGACCCGATGAATGAACTGTGTCATCTCATGAAATCGCTACAACAAACCCTCAAAAGCGTGGATAAAAGAATCGAAGGAAAGGAGAATATGGCGGCAGTGAGAGCAACATCGCCGACGAAGACAGAAGAGAAGAATATGGCCGGTGTCGGAAGCAACCAGGGCCCCGCCAATGCTGCGGATCCCGCGGCACGACAGCCACAGGGAGGAACCTCGGCTCCGATAGTGTATCAATTCAACGCGCCGGTAACCAGAGGACGAGGACGGGGGCGAGGTCGTGGAAGGGGACGAGGTAGAGGGAGCGGTTTCCGAGGAAATCAAAACAACGGAAATGGATCGGGACGAGGACCAAGAGGACCATGTTTCACTTGCGGAAACTATGGACACTTTGCTCGGGATTGTCACGTCTACCAAGATAATACCCAGGGAGGAATGGAGACATTCGAGGAATTCCAACCTGAGGAATCGGCATTCTATTCGGGAAACTAAATGGTGCGCCGGACGGCAGAGTGAATATCCGAATGGACATCGGAGGTAGGGAATATATCGCTCTAGCCGATTCTGGCGCATGCCGATCGATGATGAAATGTTCGATGGTCGAAACACTGTGTGGGAAAAATGTTAAGGAGATGAACCTGATGCAGGGTGAGCGTTTGAAATCTCTATCTGGACATGTCATTGATACTGTAGGGGTATGCATGATTGATCTGTTAGGTGAATCCATCCCTTTTTATGTGGTAGAGGAAATGGGACACGATATGCTGTTGGGCATTGATGCTCTGGGTATGTTAGGCGCGCGCATCGATTGCAGCAACAAAACCATCATGTTGAAAAATAGAGAATATAAGTGGGGACCGGAAAACGGGGGAGAACGGTATGTTGAAGGTATTCTGAACGAATTAGACGAGTGGCGTTTGAAGTTCCCAGAGGTTTTCTCGGGAAAGATCGATCCGCATTTTAGGAGGAAGGGGGTACAAATGACCATAGATACTGCCGATCATGACCCGGTCCACCAGAAACCTTACAGGGTACCGTTACAGAAACGCAAAATGGTCGAAGAAGAAATAAGGGGACTCCTACAGAAAGATATAATCAGGCCCAGTCAAAGCCCGTGGTCCTCGCCCGTCCTTTTAGTGCCGAAATCCGATGGGTCGGTCAGGTGTGTGGTAGATTATAGGAAGGTCAATGATATAAGCAAAAAGGATGCCCACCCAATGCCCCAGGTGCTTGATATATTTGACCAACTACATGGATCGAAAATGTTCTCGACCATTGATCTCAAGTCGGCCTATTGGCAAATCCCCATCGATCCAAAGAGTAGGGAAAAAACGGCCATGGCTACGCATATGGGTCTCTTTGAATGGAATGTTATGCCTTTCGGACTAGCCAACAGTGGCGCAGTTTGGCAGAGGTACATTAATTCGGTATTGTCCCCTTTGATTTCGAAATCAGTATTGGTGTATCTAGACGACATAATTGTTTTCTCTAAAGATGAAGCCGAACACACCCGACATTTAGAAGAGGTAATGGCATTGTTGGCGCAAAACCATTTGACAGCGAACCCCGATAAGTGTACTTTTCGACGGACAGAGATCAAACTGTTGGGGTACATTGTGAGCACAGAGGGCGTGTCACCCGACCCCGAGAAAACGAAGGCAATAAGAGAAATGCCGCCGCCACAATGCATAAAAGACGTTAGGTCGTTCCTGGGGATGGCGAACTATTACCGCATGTGCGTAAAGGGATTCTCCGAAATAGCCGCACCGCTGGTGGGATTGACAAAGAAGAACGCTCATTTCCGATGGGGGGTACACGAAGAAAACGCATGGAATGCACTGAAAAACGAGTTAATTTCAGACAGAGTAATGGCGTTCCCAGACCTTAACAGACCGTTTATTCTGTACACCGATGCCAGCGATTATTGCGTTGGGGGGATCCTGACTCAGAAAGATGAGAAAGGAGTAGAAAGACCCATACAGTATCTGTCCAAAACCCTATCCGAGGTGCAATCGAGATGGGCGGTTATCGAGAAGGAAGCTTATGCAGTGGTGTGGGCCCTAGAGAAATTCAAGCCGTATATTTGGGGATCCATCCTGTCCATCGTAACTGATCACCGTCCCCTTATTAATTTATTCAAAACAAAGATTAACAATTCCAAAATCCAAAGATGGGCTATTACGTTGGCCGAATATGGGGCGCCGATAGAGTACCGAAAGGGGAGTCAAAACGTAAGGGCCGATATGTTATCGAGACCGCCGAGGCAAAAAGGTGGACTACAGGGTGCGGTGATGTGGGATTTCTGGGAGCACAGCGGATTGAGTCCTACAGAGGTCGAGAAGGGACAGACAAAAACGCGGGAAAAACGGTGGGCCGAGCAGGGTAGGGGACGTTTCGTGACGCACAATGGGATAGTATATTCGTTAGGGAAGAAAGGGGGGAACGACAATAAACCACGATTAGTAGTCCCCAGATCCCTAACGGACGAAGTAATCATGCGGGCCCACGAAGAAATAGGACACATGGGAGTCGAGAAAACTATGAAACGATTAGATGAGCAATTTTGGTGGAACGGTATGGCTCGACAAGTTTTTGTACGACTTGAAAAATGTGCTGTATGTAACGCTCACAGAACGAAGAGACTATTCCCACCCGCGTCAAATATGCCCATACCTACACAACCGGGCGAAATCATGGGTATGGATCTTATTGGTCCAATGCCAATATCTGAGAATGGGAACCGGTATTGCCTGATGATTATAGACCATTGTTCGGGATGGGCCGAGGCGGAACCGATCCCCGACAAATCCGCTGAATCGGTGTTTAGGGTTCTATTTGATAAATACGTACCCCGCTACGGTGCGCCGGCGATTATGGTATGTGACAGGGGGTGCGAATTCAAAAACCACACAGTGGAAACATACCTGAACAAACTAGGTACCAAGGTACACTATACCACTAGCTATCACCCTCAATCGAACGGGAAAACGGAACGATTCAACCGTACCATAAAGTCTATCATCGCCAAACTGGTAGATGCCAGGGCAAATAGGTGGGAGAGTGCTTTGGGACCAGCCCTGATGGCACATCGAAGAGCCGTATCGGCGGCTACGGGGTATTCACCATATTTCCTGCAGTATGGCAGAGAACCCATTCCCGTTGCGGCTAATCTGGGAGGGGCCTCACACGAATCATTCACAGCCATTCTGGATGACAGATTGAAGGCAATGAAACAAGCATACGTGATAGTTAAGAACAATCTAGAATCCCAACAAAAGAGGAACAAAGACAGGTTGGATAGGCGTCCCCGGGCGGTTCCTTTAGAAAAAGGGAATTACGTGTTACTGTTCCAGCCGGCTGCGGCTCCTTTGGATCCGCGATTTCAAAGTGGATTCATGGTTATCGGAACCAATGGCGTTACCGCCGCGATTAGAGGGCCAGACGGGAAGATACAGACTGTGAATGTAGATCGTTTGCGTCTAGACAAAAACCCGGTAGAATCAAAGAATATGAACAAGGCACTGGGGGTACGTGCCAGAGCGCGAAATCTCAGAACCTATCCCGACGATACGCGTAGATACGGGGAAGCCTTATCGAGAGGAACGTTAAGGAGAGGAGCAGGTGGGATCGCAGCAGGCCGGAAGGGCGGGCCTCGGGCACAGGCTAGTGAACCCCCTAAGAACCGATTTGAGAGATCGGACGCAGATACAGGGGTGTCCGACAGAAACTCAGAAAGACATAGGAACGGTCGAGGGACCGATAGCGACGGGGATTCTGAGTACGATTCCGATTGGCTCGGAACGCGAACCCACACGTCCCGAAAGGGGAGAAACGTTGAAAGGGAGGATAGGGGGCGCGAACATCTGTATGGGGGCGAACCAGATGTTGAAAGCGATGATGATGATGAATACATCCTTCCAGATGGCTCGAGGGGAGCCGATGATGATACAGGGGCGGGACCCCAACAAACAGATGGGGGACAGGAGGAAACGGGGGTGAAGGGAGCGACTGGAGGAGTACGCGATAACCAGGCGGGAAAAGCCGGCGCTGGTCGCTCCACAATCGTGCTACCATACGCAGGCCCTTCACTCCGATCTGGCAGGCAGACAGTGAAATACCGATTGAAATAGCCATACATGAGTACAGTACAACGAACCAGAAACATGTGGTGTGCCTGGATACTGGGAATTGTGTGCTTAGCGGTGGGTTATTCCGCTCAAGATATGCAAATGGAGGGAATTGTGAATGATGGAGTAATTATCACTAAAGCCGGATCTTCAAGAATTATTGGAGGATCGTGGTCGTTGGTAGTCACCATCGAACGCCCACAAACACCAGACCTAAAACAATGGAAAGAAGACACAGAAAATGTGATTAATCAACTCAAACCCATGTACGAAGACAAACGCAGGGATATGTGGAAATTGCGGATGAACCTGGTGGACGACCGCATCACTTGGGGTAAGGAGTTAATACGTTGTGGAAGGGTGGACCCTACTACAGGCCCAAGCAAAAACACAAACAGTGACAGACCAAAACGCGGATTAATCAACATAGTGGGAAAGGCCATCAAATTCTTATTCGGACTGGCGACTACCAGTGATCTAAACTCGGTAAAAGAGGAATTAAGGAGTTTACAAAGATCATCTTTTGCGGTGAGACACAACCACCAGAAACTAATATCGGTCATGAATCTAACTCGGATGTTTGTGAAAGAAGACCGTGAAGACATTAACAAACTTAATCAGGCCACCGAGGAATTGAATCGTATATCGGATAGGCTGGCCCGCCGAATGTCGTGGTTGGACGAGGCTCTAACTCATCTAAGAATCTATGGAATGGTCGAGGGCCACATCGAAATGATGGAAGCTTTATCACACGATTTCATCAGAAGGGCAGAAATATTCAACAGACAGTTCTTAGCTTTGGAGCGTAACGATCTAAACAGAAACATTCTACCACCGAAAGTTCTACGCGAAACCCTGGCCTTAATGACAGAGTTGGGATACGACGCCATAAATGAACACTGGTATTATAGGTACATGAATGTGTTACCGTTGTGGTCTCAATCGGGGGAGGACTCTCAGATGGTCTACCAGATATCCCTTGTCACCGTCGAAAAAGAGGTGTTTCTGAATTATAGACTTCAATATTTCCCAGTGCCCATGAACTCGGAATATGATAGACAAATAGTGGGGAACCAACTAGTGGCTATTTCAACGGCTTCAAAAGACTCTTTTAAGGTTATGACGGATCTGTGTGTAGGTGATGCGCCTAAGGTATGTCAACCTGTTGTTATGAACTATCCGAGTATATGCGAGGCCGAAATGATAACGATGGCTAATCCGAAGCGTTGTAATGTGTCCCTCTTCTCAGCAGGGTCCAAGGATCCAAAATTATACCGATTGATCGATGATGCATCTTCAGTGGTTGTGGTATCTAGAAAGAAGGCCACCATCAGAAAATTGTGTTCGGGACAGGTGCCGCAGATCGTGAATCATGTGGGGGTAGGCTTATATCATTTGAATAGAACTTGTCGTCTGAAAAGTAAAGAATGGGAGGTAAAGGGCATGTCCATTGGCACTAGCAACGTGACTATTCTACCAAAGAAATGGGTGAAACTGCCTCGTTTAAATATCACCTGGCCTAAGGCGTTAGACCCCATTACGGTTAAAGAACTCAAATTGGGAAGACGGAACGAAATACCGATTATTGCTCTGCCCGACGTTCAAGAGGACTATTTTGGGTGGGATAGGACAAACAGGTTTTCTATTTACGGAGGGTCAATGGGTATAGTTGCTATTGTAGTGGTACTTGTCTCCGTCATTGTGACGATATATGTAAATCGCGACCGGATCAAAAATAAGTGTATTAAGAAAATTGTCGACGACGATGATGGCAATGTTGGCCCTGATCATCCCCAAATCATTATCGAGAACAATGTGAATGAACCTGTATCGATCCCTATGAGAGATGTCGTGAACCCTCCTGTAACACCGAGAATGAGAGAAATGGTGATGAGTGTCAATCGTAATGTCGGGCAGGGAGAAAAAGTGGTCGAAAGAAAAGATAAGAAATAGGTCAGCTCGGTCCAATATATGTTCAAAGAGGGGGAGAGATGAACGTAAAATGATTGAATAACAATTACTGTATCTAGAAATCGTGAAGTATGGTATTTTTAGAAATTAGTGTTGCAACTACATATGGTTTGACATATTTATGGGAACTGAACTAGCTCGTAAGGATGAACACAAAATACGTAAAATGTTTATCGTCCCTGTGGATGGACCGTAATTATGTTTATTTACAAATGTTATTCTTATTTATATCTTTAGTGGTTTTTGGTAATGTATCGTTTATAGGTACCCTTTATACTTGTGGTCCCATCGTCATACAATTTTTGTCTTCGTATTATTTTCAAATACTTGAAAACTTGAGGTGAGGACCTGTGTAATCATTGTAATGATGTTAACAGTGTCATGGTGGTGGATCCTAATTATATGTGCATAATTTATACTTTAGCATGGGTTACTTCAGCAGCCCGGGAGAGGCCTGCTGGCGTGTTGCCTTGGAAACGGTCTCCATAGAGACGCTGGCAGCCGGTGGGCTGTTGGCAGGAGAAATGATAATAAAGCTTCAGTATGAACTCAGCAGCGAATGGTGTTGGTCTTGTTCCTTGAGTAGGCCCGTACTCACTTACAGCGGGGACTTTACAATCCGACCACGTGATTCGCTGGTCAGCGTGCTACTGACTGAGGTATCACACTGCCAATGGCAACATCACCTTCTGGTAAATTTTGTGGCAACCATAGCATAGAGCATACCCAAGTTCCTTCATAAACTTTTAGGGGCTCATTGATTTTTTTCAATAATGTTTATTTCGCCAATCTGTCCAAGTACAAACAGTTCTTCCATGGGAATCATAGTCAACATTACCATAGTATATACATACATTGGTGTGGGTATAAATGAGTTGGCGAGGGTATATAGATTAATACATTGTGAAATTCCAATGTATGCCGATTCCGTTACATCAACAACTTTAGGTTGGCTTTAAATAACTCTTTAGTGGCAGCTTTTTGGGTGACTTCATCTAGGTTTTTCCAAAGAGCTATACCTCGGAACATAGGTGACTTCTTATATGCCTACCCTTATGCCTAAATTCTTTAAACTGGATTTAATCATAGCCTCGTAAGCATTTCATTGATTAAGTCAGCGTCATGTGATAATATATATCATTCACAGCAAACGGTCATTCCTACGTGACATCAGGATATCAATCTTACATCGCTCTTGCAGGCAACAGGCATTCAAAGGTTGTGTGTGTTCAGAATAAGTCTCAGCGCTCTATTTTCCACCCTTTGTAGCTTCTGGTGGTCACCAACATTGGCTCCCCCATCAGAAAACTACAGTATTCAAGTACTGGTCGGATTGTTGTTAGGTATATCATCCTGGCAGTATCTACATTTAACCATGGCCTGGTTTTTCTCAACTTATATATTGTCTGTGCCACTGATTCAATTATGCCTTTTATATGATCGCTAAAATTCAAACTGCTGTCCAACTGCACTCCTAGATACCTATAGGAAGAGCTGCTCGGTATGACTGTCTCACCAAATTTCAATACCATTGACCCAGCCATCGTAGGCGTGGTTTAGTGGCGAACCATACAGTCTTTGCCTTCTTGACATTTATAGTCAGGGCATTTCTTTTACACCACTTCTCCACGTGATTAATACCTATTTGCAGTTTACCTAAGGTGGATTCCTCTCGTGAATCATTAACAAATAAAACTAAATCATCTATGCAGTTCAGGTAACTGCAGTCTCCTACATTATCGCACATATCATTCGTATACAGTTACTATAGCAGTGGGCCCAACACGGATCCCTGCGGGACACCAAATGTCACACTCTCCTTTGGTCTCAACATACCATTAGCAATGACACTTTGATAACGACCAGTTAAATAGTTCTCTATCTAATTATACAGGTAACTAGAAATTTGGAAAACCTGCTTGAGTATAGCTAAAAGAACACTACATGGAAGACTATCAAAGGCTGTCTTCGCGTCAAAGAACCATGCAGCAGTTACTCTAGCCCTGTCCTTACTCTCGTAAATAGAATGGGACAATTTCATTAGTGAATCAAACTGTTTAGGACTTATCTTAGTAGCAACCTCTGCTACTAACAACTGACGTACCACTTTGTCAGCGATTTTCGAGGGAATAGGCAGGAGACTGATAGGCCTCCAGAGTTCTAGTCCCCAATCACATAACTCGTCCCACTTAAAAACCAAGCAGAAATAAGGATCTGACCGGAGAGTCAACGAGTTCCAGCACGACCCTTGAAGATGGCGCCAATAGTCAAGTAAAAATCTACTTATTATTATCCATTGATAACCACACCCGCCACCTGTTGTTTTGTTTGGCGCCAATGCCCTATAAACATTTATGACTGCGACAATAGCTGGAAAGAAGGAGGAAGTAGAAATACGTTGTAATGTATTTTCACTTCATGGTTGCCTCACGATGTGCGAAGTGACAACTCTAGAGCTGCACACAAAACTGGAGACAATAATGCAACTGTCACGTAACAAGCGACTATCTGGTCGTACACAGTCGATGCAGTGTGACAGGTGCTTAACTATCGTTATCATAGACCCTATTGAGGTATCCCAGAATTCAGTCTATTCACAAGTTCCAGTTTTCGCTGGTTACCGACGTTGTATGGCGAAAGACCCTTGAACCGTATCCCAGAATTAATGCAGTTTAACGGTTTTCAGAAATCTTCAAATTGAAATTCTGATGCCAGAAACGGAAATTTCAGTTATTTCTACATGGGAATCAGAAATTATATTCAGTTTCTCCAATTATAAATCAGAAAACTGTGGTTCATGATGTCGTAGTGTGGCCAGTCAGTCGGGAGCGGAACTTTGCCTTACCCGGGGCGAAAATAACCTCTGGAGGGTCTATACAGGAGCTCCACCCACATACTATATAGAAAATGTTATAAAGTAGACCGCACGGGTATGAGAGCGTTGGGCGCAAGCTCATATCTAGGGTCATTCATATGGAGGCATTCATTTGCTTATACTGACTGTATCACTACTTAAGATACCCAGAAACACATAAACAAGAGCGTATATTAATCAGAAAATCTACACTTTCTGTTTTATAACTTCTCTGATATCGTGCACCTGGAGCAAGACAAAAACTCGATATCAACAGTGCTTAGCGATTACGATTCCTACAGTTGTATAATCTATCCTAAGCTTCCTGCATAAAATCGCTTAATAAGTTGCTTGTCTCCGTAAAATATCAATATGCAAGTGAGTGCGGTATGCCATTGTAATAAAGTAAAAGCAGGACATCCAACCGGGAAGCCTTTTCTCACTGACTCGTGCCAACCAGGTCAGAAGTCTCATCCTTAGAACCTTAACATTTCTACGACATTATTAATTCAACTCACAGTTCTAAAACATGAATGACATGGAAAGCCTAGACTGGCTTCTATTAGGACTTTCTGAGGTACCTAATCACCATAATCAATTCGTGTATGGTGTATTTTGTACCAAAACACTGGTACAGTCATGTCCACTTTTACTACACTTTGAAGACGGCCAACTCTTGTTGATGTGGACCATATGTTAGATCCTTTGACCTATAACCTATAATTTGACCTGAAATATTGCAAAGTGTTGAATTCGTTCCTCTCAAATACCATACAATACCGTCCCAAACATGAATTTGAAATCAGAAAAAATAGAAGGTTCAGGTGCCTTGACATGAAAATGAAACCTCTAAAATAACTGATTCAATAATTTTGTTGAAAGCCTCCATCAGACTTTTCAATTTCTAGACAGTTTCACCTTTAAAGTTCCAAAATGACATACATCTAATTCATTCTCCTTGCGTGATGCACGTAGCACCGCCTGGTTTATGATATCCTCAATATGAAGGTACAGATTCAGTTAGACTTTTCAGAGTAAACAAATTGCTGAGTTACATCAACTCTATTCTCGTTGGTACAACAATATTACGAGACCTAAGAGGAGGATGGTGAGCGTCTATCTCTCACTGGGTCACTGGTTAATCCTTCTCTGTATGGAGTAGGAATCTGTACTCGAGGGTGTCTTTTTCCCAAGAACAGGATCAGCTGTGTCTTAGAATCCCGATATGATCTCACTAGCCTGTCTGATCAAGAATACAGGTATTTCCGTTCGACGCTAGCTTGGTGTTCGCTCGGACAAACACGGCCGAGTCCGGCCTCCTGCCCATAAAGACACACATCAATCACACCTAGAGTGTGAGCGGTGGGTGTGATTGCAGGCGTATTGTTTTTTGACAGATTTTACTGCTGGAAAAATCTAGGGCATTGTATTAACAAGTCTAGACTGTCTAAACTTGAGAGTCGATAATTGTCTTGGTTTTAATTTGGAAAAAATATGCATATAGATCTATATATAATAGAAAGACCTGCCAATGTACCATATCCTAAAATCGTACTAAAAGCCAAATCCCGAAAATACTAAATGTAAAGTACTGGACAGTGATGAATTGAAGAGGTAAAATAATGGTATTTTCCTCACAGATTGACTATATCATGAATGGCATAACGGAGTACTTTTGATATACAAGTCCTCCTTTCAGACCTTTTAGTTTTTTCATAGTGAATCTAGTCCGAGCCTGCCTTCCCTACATCATGTGTCAGTTAAATAATAGACATGCGTGACAGTTTGACAGCTCAATGATTGGAGAAATTGTGGTCAGACCCCTAGGCATCTGCATGTTTGACAGCTGCCTTGCGGATAATTCTAACAGCATTATAGTATCAGAGAAATATATGTACCCGGTACGTAATTTCTGGAGCGTCATTTCTTATTCCAACATATCTCTATGAATATGCCAGTTGAAATGTCACATTTTTGGTGATTGTATCCATTTAGCGAAGTGCCTCTGAATACTATAAAGCCACATTAGCCTTAGGTGTGCGGTGTATGGTATTTATAGATAAAATCAAAACAAACTTAGAATAGGCCTTAAACTGAATAAAAAAAACGTTTGGTAGTTCAAGGGCCTGGTAGCATCTCCTGTTATGGACAGGGCTGGTTACACTGGCTAGTAGCAGGAGTAAGAAAGATTACACTGTTAGTGCCAGAGTCAGTGCAAACACTGAAGCAACAGCACTCCGCAGCAATCTAGACTTGTTGGTGGAGCTCACCTTGACATCATTCTGAAGACAGTCCAGTACAGCAAAGTTGTTGGCGTGGGAGCTTGAACTGCAGAGATTCTTTACATCCTGGGCACAATCTGGGTGTTCAGCAATTTTCACGGGTGGTGGTTTCCTACTTCTTCCTGGGATGGCCGGGTTGCGCTGTAAACCCTGGACTGGTCGTGCAGGTTGATTGAATCCAGGCTGCTGTGCTCCGGGACCTTTCATTCCGGGGGCGGAGGCATCCCCTGGGCCCGGTCTAGGCGCCCCGAATCCTACTGTATCTCTCGGAACTTTATTCGCATATTTATCCAGTGGTGGTAGAGCACCTCTTCTATTAGGGGATAACGGGTCAACTGCACTATTGGTCTTTTTCGCTGAAAATGCATTTCCCTTGGAGTTGACACTGCCTCGGCCTCCAAATGTATTACCAATCCCGGCCTTCGCGGGTGCACCCTGAGGCTGGCGCACAGCAGTGTCAATTTTATGATCATTTCTGCTCAGCATTTCGTTAGGACTCCGTCTTCCATTGTTTGGTACATCGTTCGGAAAATTGGCTCTTGCGCCCTGCGCCGTAATTCCTTGAACGGCAAAACAGACACACAGTAACACACATAACGATGACATTTCTTCTCTACGCAGGACACGTCGCAACGTCGCCATTTTGGCCAGCGGTGCGGACTTTTTTCCCTGTATCATTGAGCCTGATATCTTTGTTAAAGAGAAGAATTTCCCTGTATTATTACAATACCTACCCATCTATACAACTTCTTTCAATTATTTTTCATGAATTTTGTATATATCATACCAGAGATGATAAAGATATACGATATTACTTGTGAACTACGTTCCTTCGCGGTGAGTTTTGTTCATTTTGGTCTTTTTGTGGGAGAAAGCCGCTTGGTGCACTGACTACTGTGACTTACCATGGCGCCATCTCGTGTTGAAGTGTCTACATCTTTGGTAAACTAGTACCCCCTGGTATGTTGTGGCTTGTTTTGTTGGTTGGTTTTTTTTTCACTTAAAAGTCCAACATTTTCCGATCTAACTATAATTTGGTAGGCCTATATGTGGTGAATCTACCGCAAATATCGTTTGAGTGAATAATGATTTTTTTCCTTCTTTTCTTTATTTCATGAACAAAGGAAATTACAAGTTTCAATTTTCAAGAACATGTCTAAATCGGACCCAAGGAACTGCATACGTTCAAGAGCTTCTGCTCTTTAAAAGAACGATCTAGATCTAGATCTAGATGTCAAATAGGGTTCAAAATATAGTTTTCAAATTTACCTTTTCTCAACTTGCAAATACCTATAGTTCATAGCCAAGAGGTTTTATGTTGGTTTTCAGAATTATCTTTTTGCCACTCCTCAACAATGACAACATTAAGCATATACCCGGTACCGGCCGGGTATCTATAAATATTTTACGTCTTAATGTAGGTCATCAGAATATATAAGAGCTACTCGAGATTTAACCATTGTCTTTTCGTATGTCATATATTATCACAACGAGCTTCGTTCTTTTTTTTATTGAAAATCTTGCTAAGTTTTTTTTTTACTCCACACATAAATGTATATGTTCAACTCCCTCGTTGTACAATGGTAGGCCTATATCCCGTTGGCTATAAGTGACCCATCCTTCGTAGAACACAATGCACTACGGTATATTCTCAGTCTCCAATATACCCGGTGCTTAATTCTATACTGAACAGAAAAAATAATAAACCCGACTTTTCATGTTTGAAAAAAGAATCAGTGCAAAATCTCCTGACACCCAAGACAAAAGAACATCTCATGTAAAAGCGACAGATACCCTCCTTAACCCTTTAAAGACGGGGGTCTGTGGCAGAGCCCTGTTGGTCGTGGCGGGTACTTGGGACTGGTATAATGCCAGGGGACGGGCCCATTTTTGTCTAAAACAAAATTCTACTATTTGATCACGTGATATTATATATCACCTTATTTATATTATTTGTTTAACCAAATATAATTAAATACTATATCGTAGGTATATTCTCTGAAAGTTTCATATTCATTGTTCGATCATTTCTTCATGAATAATTGAAAATTGTAAATATTACTAAATTTCATAAATAATGCCTCAAGGCATTCTCAGGTCTATGCGGGGGAATGCCTCAAGGCATTATCCGTTCTGAAAGGGTTAATTGACATTTAAGAATATGGGACACCACCTGGCATCTTGAGCGAAACAGCACCTCAAATTTAGAAGACAAACGACAAGCTAGAAACCCGCATTATATTTTAACACACCATCTTCTCGTATGAAAGAAGTACCATACCGGCCGGATGCTAATGTTACCTTTTTGGAGCCATCAATCCTAGGCTAGGGCATTGTCCAAATGTTTCCGTGAGGGGATGCGATAACTAAACCCCTCTCACTTTCAAGATTCCAGACCTATGTTATGGTGTCCGCCTCGAGGGATGCTCTTCTTTCGTCACTTTAATAAGAGTACACTATTGAATACTCGACGTTGTTTAACCTTTCATTACCAATAAAAACACAATTTACATTTACACTCAGTAGCTGTTTGCCATCTCTCAATCTTTTTGCTTCACTCCCCCCCCCCCCCGCCCCACCACCGCACAAACCTTGTGACAATGGACATACATAGGTCACATAAGTGGGAAGAAATTTGACAATTGCACCTTCAAAATAGCAGTCCTTATGGGAGGTCGTTGAATTGGCGATGTCGTCGTATTACTGAGCATTTTCTAAAGATAAAATAGAGCGGAAAAGTTTGGGACTGACTCAAAATATCCGTAATAGCGGGGCAGTTATATCATTAGCGAGGTGGTCATTAAGTGAAAGTTACTGAATATGACCGACTAACAGGAGGCGCAAGGTGTGTCATGAAGTTTTATTTTCTTATGGGATACATGTACAAAATCCTTAAGAGCATAATAATGTAAAGACAATTGTTGGAGGGGGAGGGGCAGTTAAGATATCATGGTTTCTTAATGTTGGAATCACAGCTAAGGAGCGCGTATAGAAGGGATCCTAACAACTTGACCTTACCTCCTTCCTTCTAGATCCTCACCAAGATAACATTGGAAAACGTTAGATAACACTAATGCTGAATCATGTTATTGAATATCTAACCGAGACTAGTTCACTGCCACCAAGTAATACCACAAAATGCAATCTAAGCTTAATGTAATCGACCACGGGCGCAAAAAAACAATACCGTACAAATATGAATAACTAAGATTAAGTTGTAAAATATCGTATTACGTATTTGTATGTTTGTAACGATGAAGTACTTTAGTTTCATTTTGATTGAATTACTATTGTGGGATTTTTTTCTTTTAAATCTGTAAAAGGAAAATCAGATCATGTATGGAGGCATAAATCTGGCACGATCTAGACATTACTATTATCACCACAGACTTGAACACCGATAACTTTATGGTAAAGGATGATGGTTGGTGATGTTGGTTTTTTTTTTTTAGATCATTGCATAAAGAAGTCTGATAAATAAGACGAAACGTTGCAACAATCCCCATTCACCGCCCCCTATCTCATTGTATATTTATCCCCCAATAAATAATCTTCAATAAAAAAAAATCAGCTTGTTTGGTTTTCTGTGGAATTTTCTATATATTTTTTGTTTTAGATACTAGGCGTAGTGAAAAGTTTATTGATACTCCTATATCTAAGCCAACTTTTCGTTACTCTGACTCGGACGGTGCCACAGTCTCGGCGCGAACCTGCGTTGTATCGGGTAGAAGTTGCGGAATACGGAGACAAGTTTTACATGTCCTAAGAAGGTTATCGGCGTACTAGTTTCTTTGTGAAGATGTAGATAACCAGCGAGCGTCATTTCCGCTTGCGACCATGGCGGCCCCGATGCTCATAACATTTGGCTGTGGTATATTTCTGAGAATATGGCTCGCATCACCGGCAATAACAGAATGGCTCTCGGATAAGACAGAGTTGTCGACGCCCTTGACATCATGGAAAAGAGGTCAGTAGACAGGCGCTGGTCCTGTAAAACCCGTCTTGTATCCCCGCCTGTGAGTCAGGACCACAGGACACCGGGGTAAAACTTGTCCGAGAAGCTCTGACTGTCTAGCGAAGGTTCTTTGGTGTTTGCCAGGCAGTCATGAGTTTCTCGGACTGGGGTAAAGCTAAATCTGAAGTCATGATGACAAATTCTTTCAAGTGGCCCCTATCCCTTCCAGCTCTGAGCTGGATATCCCCATGTTGGTGGGTGTATCCCCGGTGGGTCTGTCTCGGTAGCAGGAAACAAAACACTGTGTATGGGCCGGCAAAAACATGTTTTTATGGTTAACAAACAAGTTAGGTTGACTGACATTTCCTATGTTATAAGAGAGGGACCATGGATCTGCAGTCTTACTGAGGAGTAAGTACTTTACCAAGATGAATCCATATGTAGTATCCGTGTGTACCATTGCACCTAGACTGGCTCCAGTCCCTGCATCTTATGTCTACCCTCTTCGCTGGGATACAGAGACTGGTACAATCGGTAATGCCACTAATGGTGTTTGATTTTTGGCGCTGTTTAGCGCCAGTATTTCCTACACTGATGGGAGATTGATACCCTCTCACTTTGATCTTAATCGGGTCACAGTCAGCAATAGGCTAAATTTATTGCTATTTCAACACAGGCGGCCAGGGAACTGGACGAGGGGAGGGGTGAGGGGTAGGAGGAATTACCGTATAGGATTACAGGGAGTGGCTTGGGGTCATAAACAGGAGATTCTGTTTCTACTGGACAAGTCTTTGATTCATGGGCCAATCAGAGAAGGATACATACTTTAATGAACTTTATTCTGATTGTGATTAATCATTTAATGAATGTTCATAATCAAAGATTTGAGCAAGTCTACATTGCACCTAATGTCTAATGTTAACCCCTATATCTAGTATATGTGTTACTGTTGACATGACACACCTACTGTAAGCTGCTGCCATCTCTGAGCAACTCTAACAGCTACTCATGTATGACCTCTATGTGGTATTTCTAGGATCAGGGCATTGTAGCATACTTCTCTCTCTGTGTCTATAGCCTTGGTACCATGAAGACATAGGAATAAATGCTGCCATATCAATCCACCTTCTTCCTGCCTTACGTTTCCATATTTCACACAATCACACATTACAACATACATATTATTATATACCGATGCACATATATCTTACAATTACTAACCTCTGCTAAATAAATAGTACCTGTATAATATTCATAAAGCATGTAGTAAAATTCCATACTGCACAGTGTGCAGTAAGTAAGTATGATAAATATGGCCTTTATATATAGGGACTCAAGACTTAATTGGATGAGTCAGGCATTGATAAACTTAATTAAACACCGTAGAAACCTAATAAAACAACAACGGCACACGAAGAACAAGATTATCATAAAAGAAATCCGACAAATTGGTAGGGACATTAGATATAAAATAAAAAATGAGAAGAGAGTCTACTGCAAGGATAAATTAAATGAGTCCAAGGGCAATCCCAAAAAATTCTGGATGGTAATAAAAGATCTTATCTCGCCTGCAGTCAAATGTGTTTTCTTAAGGATGAAGGTACCAATCTCCTATATGCTGATATACCTAATTCTATTAATACATCTTTTACCAGTGTTGGTGAACGGCTGTTCTGTAAATTAGATCAAGCCAGTTCAGCCCTAAAAAATAACATCTTGACCCTCTATATGGTAACATCTGAGTCTTTGCTAAGAACCTTAAACGTAAATATAGATAAAGACGTGGTAGCAACATGCATAGTAACACATGTCGCGTGGAAACTGGTGGGAAACCGGTGTGCTGCGATGAGATGTTACCCTGCGATAACATGTTAATATCGCCCACTCAATAGGCGCATGCGTCTGGACACATTCTTCTGTCCAGCCAGCACAGACTATAGACCCTCTTCACACTGGCGCCATCTTGTAATGGCCGCCTACGTAGATCGGATGAAAACGAGGCGAGCCCTCTCCACTCAGTCCAGAGTATTAATAAAAACCTAGTGTTTTTCTAACTTGAAAGATGAAAATCGCTCTCATGTAATAACTAATCGGCCAATTTTTATAAACAATACTTTGTTAGAAACCTGAGACATGGGCCTATCTGTGGATATATATATAAAATACCTGTGATATGAATAAGATTTCCTGTCAGAGATTAAACATCGGAATTGTTTATGTAAAAAATACATTTTACCTTCCTGTTTTCACAGTGATTTAATGGAAAATCTATCGCGATGACCTATAGAAATAAACATCCTATCTTATTAGGCATTTCAAGACAATTAAAATGATACCAATATTACCAGATCGTGATAGATATTTCCTGAGCTAATGGACTAATGATGCATCAGTTAATTGTCAGGAAATTTGGGAATTTTTCAGCAAAAATTTAAGTTTTGAAAAATATCAGGAAAATTGACTGTTGTCAGGGAAATCTGGAATATCTAGGTCTAATCATAAAGAAATCTCCATCTCTGACTCTCTTGAGAATTGAGTATATAAAAAAATTAGGTAGATCTGTACTAGTTGTATTCTTGGCCCAACAAGTAATACTGACTCTAATATAGTAGGTTATCACAATATTTCATGCTCCATTATCTCAGGAAATATTTATTGCAGACTGGCAATATAGGTATCATTTTAATTGTCTTCAAGTACCTAAGAAGATAGAATGGTAATATCTATATGTCATCGCGATGGATTTTTCATCAAATCACTGTGAAAGCAGGAAGATAATATGTTTGTGGTTTTTTTTTACCTAAACAATTCTGATGTTCAATCTATGACAGGAAATCATAGATATAACACAGGTATATCATATATATACCAACAGATAGGCCTCAGTCTCAGCATTCTAACAAGGTTTTGATTGTTAAATTCGGTCATATATTTACGATAGAAGAACGATTTATATTTTCATTATCATAGTGGTATTAGCCGCTTGCTGCAGTGTTAGCTTCACTCTGACAGCGCTCGCCTCGTTCTGGAGTGCGGAAATTTCGCTGGTGCGCGGCTGGTACTTTGTCAAATACATAGAACCAGCGAAACCCGTCATCACGGCGATCGCCACGCCACGCTTATGTGCAAGAGGTGAATTGGACGTACTACTATTTTGATGTGATTCTAATGTAAATAAAGGAAAAGAATATGTCGTGATATGCTTAATTTCGGCAAATTGTTCACTCTCCAATCATGGACTCCAACACTGTGCATGCCTTCGCATGCGTATCAGATACTAGTGGGCGATAATAATGTGTTATCGCAGGGTAACATCTTAGCACTGGTGGGAAACCGGATGGAAACCTCAGGGTTAGTGAAATCAAAGCTTGCAGGACCGATACATCTCTACTTGTTTGTTATGAATCGATAATGACTGGATTAACGAATTAGAGCCCAATAAGGTAAAATATATTAATTATATTGATACCATTAGGTATTTAATAAAGGGAATACTAATATAGTGTACCAAGATTTAGCAAAACAACTATGCTGCAGAATGGGTTGGCCCCAGCTCTACGTCTTGCTCATTGTCATTTTAACAGATTTAATAATGTTTGTGAATAAATCGTCCTTCTATTGGCAATACTGACTTTTTCAATAAGTTTGAAAAAGAATCAAGTCAACATAGCGCAATGTTCTGTCATCTGTGCAAATCAGATGATTAATAAAGATAGTATTTACTGGCAAATGACGAGTGACTTTTGAGTTTAATGAATATGAAGGTACATGTATCTTGTTCTTTCAGTGACAGAAGGATTAGCCCTCCACAATGCAAACCTCTCGCCATATTCTGGAGACATTTTTCACGAAGTAGGTAGCCGAATTAGTAATTAGTAATACAGTCTGTTAGCCTGATTATTTTTCTATTATTCTTTTTTATAAACTCTATTCACTTCAGATGGTACAGTTCTTACAGTGAACATCCGGTTTTACGAGGGAAATAAATAAATGTAATATGCAGAAATACATTCTCAGCCAAATACATGTACATATATTTAGGAGCAGTGACCTAAACGTACAAGTTGTTATAAAGAGAGCTATAAATCCAGATGGGAGTATGTATGTATGAAAGGAAAGTCAGAAAGGAAAACTACAGCGTTTTAAATGTTGTCTCACATTTTACAGATGCCGCTTATGATGTACTTTCTGAACTATTTGACCAACACTCTGGGAAGTTCTGTACACTTGGTATTTTTGGTAAGTAGAGGAACTTTAAATCTGATGAAATATATACTTGATGGTTCTTAAGGATATACTTGTAAATCCAAACAAAATTGGTACACCATAACATATTTGATTTGAGATATATTCAGGAAGAAACACTACTTGCCATGTGAATGAAAGTATTCCGGTAAATTATGCCTATCCGATATTTCTATATATTCTGATGGCCGACATGGACAGACAAAACACACATGATATATCATTAGACAAATAGTCTGGACAAGATATTTTGATGTGTGGTCTATCGTCAACCTCCCCTCATTTCTAGATTTGTATTTGTACTCTTCAACATTCCTCAGTAGCCCAAGTCAGTCCCACCCGGCCATACCCCGACTGTACTCCGGCGACACCAGACATCCCACTAATCTGAGCAGGGTTTACTGTCAGTCCCAATACAGTCCAGTCACTCATTTTTATTCCATTCTAGACCTTATTCTAGATTCTTTTCCTAAACATATCTGTGCATTCTTGTTAACACGTAAACTTTACTGATTTCGATACCTTGTACGTTTTATTTATCACCGACTGTGGAATAAAACTTGCTGTACTTGCAGGTGGCCGATATCGTCACAGCTATAGCGTTAGAGAGGCTGGCAAAACATTTCTCCAGATACATGGTACGTTCCCAACCAGAGATGACAGTTTTCCATTTTTCCATGGAAATCCTTGTTTCCATTTATGAAAATATTTGTAATGGAATCTGTTCAGAGGTATTTTGGTCAGAAATACTCACCGAATTCGAAGACTGAGGTGAGTATTTCTGACCAAAATATTGAGGAACAGATGTAATTCAGTTATACTCACTATGTCTCTTTATTACTATATACCGGTGCATGAATGTCTCACTTTTATGCGATAGTAGAAAAGATTCCGTTCGGCCGCACCGTGGCGTAAAATATCAATACTACCCACCGTACCACGTGATCTGTTGACATTATCGGAACAAAAAATAAACAAACAAAATGGCGGCCCATTCCCTCGATTTGCATCAATAACGATCATATTGAATATATTTGCACAATACGGTAACCAAGTACTACACACACACACCCGAAATCAATGTAAAATAAACAAACAAATAGTAAGCATCGTAATTAAGTACCCAATAAGGACATTTTCAACCGAGAATATATGAAAAAATATGCCCGTCCACACGCTTGAATTCAGAGTAAAAGTTACTGTGTGACGTCATAGCTACCGCTATGCAGGTTACTATGCAGGTTGCTATGCAACTTCACTCTCCATAACGACGTTCTGACGTCATCACAGAGGCGCTACTAAGCGGATCACCCGTGAACTATCGATCAAGTTTAATGTTCGGCGATTTATAATGCCTTACTGTAGGGTGAGACGAGACAGTGAGTTGTAGGATGGCGTTTTTTTATGATTTTTGGGTATATAGTAATAAAAAGACATAGTGAGTGTGGCCAATGGAATCTGTTCCTCGATATTTTGATCAGAAATATTCACCTCAGTCTTCGACTTCGGTGAATATTTCTGACCAAAATATCTCTGAACAGATTCCATTCGGCCACACTAACCATGTCTTTCTATATTACTATATACCGAGAAATCATTAAAAATGCCATTTTACAACTCACTGTCTGATGGTCTCACTCTACAGCAAGGCACGTATGAACTGCCGAAAATTCAACTTGATCGATATTTCATGTGTGATCAGCTTAGTGGCGCCTCCGCGATGACGTCAGAAAGTTGTTATGGAGAGTGATAGCGGGGGAGTTTTAGCAGAGATTGAAGTAAGCGCAAGTGCCAGGGCCCGGTTCACAAGCGAAGTCTAGTCAATTAGAAATCAAGTCAAATATAATAGACTTCGCCAAGTCAATTTCCGAAATTGTCTTGGTTTGGGTTCACAAGCAAAGCTCAAGTCAATTCCCTAATTGACTTCGCAAAGTCAAATAAATCTGGAGCTCTTCACCATTGGAGGTGAAAATATCGCCGATTTAATGTGTATTTACGTCTGATTTCCACATCCGGTTTGGATAACAACAAGCGTCCTTGTCGGATTCGAAATCCACAATCCATGTTAACTGTTGTAGATTATGGAAATTATGTGCCTTATTTACTAATCATGATATTACAAAAATATAATGTAAATAGAACAGTAATATTGATTGTATTTCTCTCCAGTGCGTATTTTTGGCATCAGAATTAATTGACTTGACTTTTCAAGTCTACTCTCTATTAGACTTGGGATTTCGAACCTTTTTTAAGCTTGACTTGTAATTGACTTCGCTTGTGAACTCGATCTCAGCGGAATTGACTTGGACTTGAAGTCAATTAAGCTCTAAGTCAATTTAAATTGACTTAGACTTTGCTTGTGAACCGGGCCCAGGAAAGACCTGCTGGGAGAGTGAGCGGTAGTAATGACGTCATATAGTAACTTTTGCTCCAAATTCAAGTGTACTGGTGGGTCGTTTTTTCATATATTCTAAGGTGATAATGTCCTCATTGGGCATGTATTTGCGATGGCTACTACTTGTTCGTTTATTTTACGTTGATTTCGGGTGCGTGTGTAATGCTGGACTATCTTACTATGCAAATAATCTTCCGAATAGGGAAACGTCTGCCATTTTGTTTGTTTATTTTTTGTTTCTGATAATGTCAACAGATCACGTGGTACGATGGTTAGTAAAAATATTTTGCGCCACGGTGTGGCCGAATGGAATCTTTTCTCCTAGTGCGTAAAAGTTAGACATTTGTGCACCAGTATATAGTAATATTAGGAAACGTCCTTACTGTGGACGAAACGGTTCCTGTTCGAGGTCAGTCGTCGATTTCATACTGCCTGACGCCATAGGCGGAAGGCAGTATTAAAACGAAGCGTGACCGAGAATGAGAACCATTTTGTCTACAGTGAAGACGTTTGCTTATTATTATATACCTTTAATTGGTGAAAAAACGCCATTTTAATTACATTCAAAGTCGCAGTCACAGTGGGCACGAACATTATTATTACTGCACCCTAGCAGCGGGCAGTATTTAATAAACATTCGGACAGAGGTATATAATAATATCCCTGCTACATGGAGTGGACGATCTCTTCATGTCGCCCTGCGACATGTAATTTGTGAAATTTTCAGGAGACGTGGAAAAAGAAGAGAAAAAAAGTTATGTATTTTAGAATGATAGAATTTGCTTCAAAGACAAACTGATTTTGATGAATAGAGTAACTTATTATGTGTTCTTTGTTTATTGTTCTCCTCTTAACACCCCCGCCCCGAATCTCCCGTGCTATGGTCGCTATGGTAACGAGTGGTCTGGCTAAAGATCCTGCGAGCAAAAGATTTGCTCGTAACTCAGACGAGGAAGTCTGAACTTTGCCCCGTTTTCACATTTAAATGGTATTTTATAACAACCTTTGAAAGAAAATATAAGTCGGCCATACGATAGCACTCCCAGGTACGATTAGTTTATTATGTCTATAATCATTCCCATCGTAGACTTAGATGTAATTGTGTAACGTTATCCTCTTGGCCGCTATAGAGTAAGTCCAGTTTTAGCTTTGTCAAAGTTTTTCGGGCAAAGGAACTATGGTGTGGAACTTTTACCTAGGTGAAAATGTAGGAGTAAGATTTTTACCTGAATTCATCTCATAAATTTGATCACCACCCATGTGGTGTAAAAGCAGTGAGAAAACCTGAACCATAAGAAATTCTGGAGCAAGCAAAAGGAATGAAACGGGTTAATTCAAATCTGCAAATCAACCAAAGCGTTGACTCTAAAGAAGCCGAAGGAGACTGTAAAAATAGGAAACAATCTATGACGAATAGCTGTTCCTGTTAACTATTTTTCACCATTATTATGGTTATAACATGGTGAGAATTCATCTTTTGTTGTCGGCAGCTGCTGAAACAGGTGGCGTCCGTAGACCAGTACCACGCTGACGCCGAGAGCGTCCGACTCAAGGTGGAGCATCTTTACCCGCTCCGCGTCTACGTCGTCGCCGCGTAGGTCACTTCCGGTTACTCCTCCATCTTTATCTAACTTAGAAGCTGTACAGGAGCTGAGGAAAGTCATCAAATGCACAGTGAAGTGTTTCTTACAGAAAAGACTAGAATCCAGAGGCATAACACGTATTTTTCTACTGATGAGAACACCGCTGTCGGACGTTTTGTGTTATCTGATCCTCATCTTTCTCTGATGTCTACACTAGTCTTACAATTAGTAAAAAAAGGACCGAGGTTTTAGGGTAAGCAATGGTAGTAGCACAAGGCTGCTGAAATATTGCTTAACCCATGCCTTTCACATTGGCGAAATGTAAAGTAGTGAGTAGCATACTGAAAAATATCTTTAAAACTACCTGTGTTCTATGTGATATTAAACACTGTTTATCTAGAAATATCATTAAGCTGAGACTAGTTGGACAGTAGAAGATCAGTAAATCGTAACACATGTTGCTACACATCAATAGAAATTGGGAACAAAAAATTACATTATAGGTATTTTTTTTATTAGCGGCTCCAACACCAAAAATATCTGTGAAAATAAAGACTAGACCTTTTCTCCCCTTGTGCCTGAGCTATTTAGACCAAGATGAAATAATTACTGCAGATAGAATGTGTAGTTCAACCTAGGTTTTCGTTGACTTTCAGGTATATGTTGAATCCCTACGCAATCGCATGTTGCCTTGCAAAGTCCACGGCCGTCTTTAATAACCTCAGCGTCGTGCTGGCTATGCTGTTCACAGTCAAAGGTAAATACACTCCTAATACCTTTTTTAAAATTTTTGTTTAGTTTTGTCATAGAGGTGTTTTTGCCACGTCTTCACAATCTAATACATTTTTCATTCATTTTTCATTTATTTTATCATGATTCGACATCAATAGCTGCATTCTTCCATCATACCCCGATTTATTTTGTTCATGGTTGTAAATGACATACATTCACCAAATCGGGCGTTCTTACATGCAGTCATTTTCAACAGTTTTTTAGTTTGATTGCTCGCAATTTTTTGATAGATAATGGACAATACAGGACAAATACATTATGTAGATAGGCAAAACAGGACAAAACCGGACTAATCAGAGTAGCAGCTTGTTACTGATGGATTTCAATACCTTCACTCAATTTGGTGGCTGGCAGGTTCTCCCATTTCCAGTTACCACACATCATTATTTTTTTGTAGAAAATCTTTTACCCCTATTTTAAAGTATGAATTATCGAGGGTCCTTTGATTGTTTTCCACAAGTTGTCCCAAATCGTTACTCCAAGTTTAAGTGGGGACCTCCTGTATTTTTCGGATTTTAATGTGACGTAGTCTCAATTTATCAAGGTTCCTTCCCACCCACATTAGATTTGTTTTCTTCAAGTTTATCAACAATTTATGATTCTCAAACCAGGTATTGACTCTTCTCAGATCTTCTTCCATGTCCTTTGCTAATGTTTCTGGACCCCCTCCCTTTAACAAGAACCAGGTCATCTACGTACATTACTACAGAACTATTTTAGATTTCTTCGTATACAACATTTATAAAAATTATAAATAATAAGGGTCCAAGTACAGATCCCTGAAGGACTCCACAGGTAACTTCTTTCACAGTTGCATTTCTTTTTAGCTATTTTCACTGTTTGTTTCCGGGTGCTCAGATAAGAATGTATCAAAGCCAACAGGCCATTAAACAAAGCCTGGATTGTCAAGTTTTTTAATTATATTTTGTGATAAACACTGTCGAAGGCCTTTATCAGGTCTATAAATGTGCATAGATTTTTATTTCCTGCATTCATGTTAATATTTAATATTTTTGTCAGTTGGAAGATGGTTTGGCTGGTCGATCGATCTGGCATGAAGCACTATTGGCTTTTATTTATTAAATTGTTCACCTATTCACCTAAACTGTGTAAATGCAGACTAGACCTTTTTTCCATGGGCCATTCGTGCGCCTTTTCTACTTAGCTACGAAAGGCGTTTAGCCAAACAATCACATAACATTGTATCCTTTGGAATCGATGACTAAGTATATAGGCGTAGTACGTTTATAATACCAATTTAGATTATCTTCACAGAAAATCCAGGGATTGCTTCGTATTACATTGTAAATGATATTCCAGCTCAAATTTGGTTGGTTGAACGTGTATATCGCTTCTACAATAATTCAGATATAGTTTAAACAACACAGAAACAGGGCACACAGGTGGTAGAGATACACTGACATTGACCTGGCCACCACAGGTTTTCATTATCCATGGTATTCAAAGTATGCATTGGAACTGTATGGGGACTCAGTAAACCACTACCCATTGTTTGAAGACTCTCAGATACCATAACCATGACATACGGATTCAGATCCATTACACTGCCTCAAGGCCATTATATGTGAGAAAATAGTCCCGTTGTGCTATAGAGGGAAAAAATTGTCCATGTTGATATATCCTCCAATGGATTGGAGAAGATGGATAATAGATAAAACAAACGATGGTTTTGTGGACAGGCGTCTCTATAAACCACTCGAGGTTGACGTCGTAATACACTCGCTGACACTCGTGTGTTACTTTGCGTCAACCCCTCGTGGTTTACGGTCGCCTGTTTACAATACCATCGATTATTGTCTATATCATCCTCTATGTGAACACTAAAACAATTATCAACTCTGAAGTTTAGACAGCCGAGACTCATTGTTACAATGCTCTAGTAACTGCACCCTAGTAATCGTGTGGCGATTTCAAGTGATAGGGATGCCAACACTTCTTAGTTTGGGGTGGTGCCAAAGAATTCCATCCAGTAAGAGCCAGGTGAATTAATGGGAACTAAAATACACGCTAGGTAGATCGATTCTTAGCGTAAAAAAAATCATATTTGAAATTCCATTGGCCTTATGAAAAGTAATAATGTCTCATTGTTTTATCTTACTTCAGGTGCACAAATTAAGGCCTGTTTCTTCCTCGCTCTTGCTTCATACCTCTCCATGTATCCCATCATGCTTGTTGTGCCCGTCGCCATGTTCATGGCAAAGGTGAGTATACATTTTCAATGTACCACTGCTAGTCTTTATATATTATATCTTGAATCTTCCGTAAGCCCGGATGATTGTAATGGTATGTCTGGCATTTAAGAACTACCCTATGGATGTATTAAACCCGCAGGTTGGTTTGAATAGTGTGTCGCGTTGATCCGATAACCCATAATCACACCAAAACCAGATACAGAGTAGTTCAATAAAATAAGGTTTTATTGACAGTTTCTGTGTACAGGTTAATCACGTCGAGAGCCAAAGCTCAATCCCAAAACACATACCTAACACAGTGGAGTTGGACACAGTTAACCGGAGTTAAATAGCCTGAACTCAACCACTGAGAGGGTACCGAAGACTGCAAAAAAGTGAGATCTAAAGGGGTTCCTTCTTCACAGAAGGACCGCAGCAAGTGACCTGTCAACCGTAGCAAGTGACCTATCTATCTGGTGCGGCCCTAGCTTTTTATACAAAGAAGGTTATGTAATATGGGCGAACCTGTGGTATTTTCATGTACAGGTTCTGCCCGAATCAGCAGGGACTAGCACGCCACATCCTCTAGTGTAGAAGAAGCCAACCACTCCTCGACCCCTACACTTCAAAAGAGGAAGGCGGGGTTTGTACCATTGCTATTGAAATGACCTGCTCAGAATCAGGATCAGTCGATGAAGTACATACATCAATAATCGTAAGGTCGGGGAGAGTCAGTCATTACCCCCGCCCTAGTAATGGCCGATTCCCATCGGGAAGAGGTGGGATTGGGTCGGTGAATTACGTACATCAACAAGAATGACACCGATTCTCCCTGTATGACCCGATGGATGGCAAAGGTGTGATCAGCCAGAGTCAGCGTATGTATTATGGGTTTTATAATGAATTATGGGCTTTACAATGAAACTCAAATTCAACTGATTCTGCGTGGGAGAATTCTGGAGTTTCAAGGTGAGGGTTCCTGTAAACCAAGTGATGTTAAATTGTGGACGCTCACCAAGAAATTCCGAAGTTCTCTCTTCCATCATAGCTTCCCCTATAATTTTATACCTACATGTAATGGAAATATCTTATATTTCTCACTTATGTCGCCCCCTGCCCCCTGTCCCCTGTCCCTTATTCAGACACCACTATTGCGTAAATATTCATGGATTTGAGACAAAATTAAAGTGAAAGAAAATCATAAAAGAAAATGGGAAAGAAAAGTAAAAATGTTCTGTTCATATGACCTAGAAATTTTAAGTCTTTAATGTGTAATAGTGTAATAGGAAAGAAGATGCATAACGTTCAACACCCTAAGTTGAAAATGATACTGTTTTAAGACAGCAGATGGCGCCACTCATACCCTCGTCTACTGTGGACAAGAGAAGATTCATCTGCTCCGTTAAGATGAATGTAGCTCCCGTTCAGAAACAGCTTGGTTTTAGCATGGTTCCTGTTTATACATACATTACTGAAAGTGCATCGTTCATATTGCCGTGCCATTTCATATATCAAGGTCTTATGTCTTATATTCGCGACAGTACTCTCGAATAGAGGCATCCATGAGACTTGGAAGCTGAATATATTATAGTACCGGTAATCAGATTGTTTTTCTATAGATGCTGATGGAAAAAACTTGTTTTTTCCGTGTTATATAGAAATTTCAATCTTGTAATCAGATTATAAAATCGTTCCAAAACCCTATTTGGTATCATGCGATTAATTACATGTAATAAACCTAGCATTCTTTTGTTTTGTGTACGATTTTATTAATAGATTTTACTTTCAAAACACCATTGTTCTTTGTAGATAAGCAGAGCCTGATATATAAAGCACAAGCTGTCTTTAGATTATATACGAGTGTGCATACGGGGGTGGGCACACAGGGTTGGGCGGGCGGGGTGGGCGGTTGTGGCGGAGGCGGCAGCGGCGAGGTAGCAGTTGTATGTATAGGGGACTATGGAGTAAACCATTTTTTAAAAATTGTATGTAAACATTGATAAACACAGCTAGTACGTGCATTTGCGCCATAATGTAATTTTTGATAAACTGACGATCTCGTACTGTGTACCTAATAATACACTTTTGATTCACGAGTGCTACATCTATGACAATCAATAAATTGGATTCACAAAGAAATTTACTAAAATTCTGCAAACATGTTTAGATATACAATAAAACCCCACTTAAGGGGACACCCTCCGCTCCAAGTAAAGTGGCCCCTTAAGCGGGGTTTCCCATTAGGCGGGGTTAAAATTACCTAAATAAGAATTTCTGTTCCGAGCAAACTGTCCACTGAAGCGGGGTGCCCCCTTAGGCAAGGTGTTCCAGAAGCGGGGTTTTACTGTAGACTTGAAGGAGGTGGCAGCCTTTTATCCTTTTTCATGGAAATCCAAGTTTTCATATTCAGTTTATACAATTCTCTTTCTTTGGGTTAAACAAAGAAAATATTAATTGAGCCTCATTCCCACCAATAAAACAGTGGTATGAACCTTACCCCAACACCTTGGCCGACACCAGCATGTTTTCCACATTTACTCTTTCTCGCTGAGGCAGCAAATTCCACATGGAACAATATTTCCACTTCTTTTGCTGGCCCCAACTGACATCCCTGTATTATAGGGAAAAAAACCAAAATGATTGCAACCAGAATTGATTGTGATTTGTGTTCTGTGTCTGTATGAAGCTGAATCTGCGGACCCCGCAGGACTACTCTCTCCGCTCCCTGTCGCCCACCGTGCTGACTACGCTTCTCCTTCTCGCCGGCCTCCTCTATGTATCATACATCACCACGGGGTCGTGGAGCTTCCTCAACAGCACCTACGGATTCATGTGAGTCTTTATTTAGTTTTAAACATTTCAATAATTCTTTTATATTCTGCACCTTTCTAAATAAAAATAAAAACAGCTCATAAATCAATGTGAGCCATGTTAGGATGCCTGACCTTACTTTGATATTTGCCTTAGAATTATTTACCTTTCTAGTTTGCTTAAGATTTATGCTAGAGAAAATTAATTAATTGTAAAGAACGGCATTGTCATTGAAATAATAAAATGTTGATTGCAAAAACATTAAATAACGAAGAGATTCAGTGGTGGTTGTCCGTATTTTTACATTTATTCTTTTTCATACAGATTATCGGTGCCCGACCTGACGCCCAACATGGGGGTCTTCTGGTACTTCTTCACGGAAATGTTTGATCATTTTCGCACCTTCTTCATCGCCGTCTTCCAAATCAACGCCTTCATCTACACTGTACCACTCGCCATCCGCCTCAAGTAAGCATCACGTTTACATTCTCCAACTCTCTTTAGTCTCTTAGTAAAACGGGGTGCCTCAAACAAGCGTCACATGAGAATTCTCTGTATACTGTGTATGTTTAATTCATTCAGTAATGCACAGATGGCAGTTTCCCCACTTTTTCATGGAACTCCACGTTTTCATTTTTATTATATGAAATTTCTTTTCCCCGTTGAAAACAAAAATGATAATTGAGCCTCATTCACATAAATGAAACAATAGTTTGTACCTCCACAAAGACACTCAGCCCCATACCTTGGCTGACACCAATATATTTTCCGCATCTTCTTAGTTTCTTTGAGACAGAGCTTTCCGCATGCAAGATATTTCTACAGTTTTATCTCATCCCTACTGACATCCCTGGTTATGATGTAAATTTTCAGAGACCATCCACTGTTCCTGATGTACATGCTGATCGGCCTGATGTCAATCTTCAAGTCGTACCCGTCATACGGTGATGTGGCGCTGTATCTGGCTCTGCTGCCGCTCTGGAAACACACCTTCTCATGTGAGTCAGAGACAAGGATTCAGATCAATTACTGATTGAATGATTCGAGATAAAGGGTGGTAGGGTATTACCAGCATAGGCTGCATTAGTTTTGATGTCATTGTTGGAGGTTCCTTGCTATCATGTGACATTTTGGTGTCAAACAATCCTAAACTCCGTGAAGCATAACATGTTCGCTGTGGCATAGTAAGCTTGAATGTTGTCAGTGATAAACCGGCAAGAGTAAAGTAAGGCGAGAATACATTTAACAGGAGAAATGTGTTAGAACTAGCCTGTGACTGGAAGATGGGCACATTCACTGGCAAGACTAAAGGCCAGACCCATATTTGGTTTCATAACTTTGGTGCCAACCCTGTAATCCAGCCTTAACATCTGCCTCAAGTTGTTCTTTTAAAGACAAATACGGGTAGGTATCGAAGCGCCCCCAGTTTCTACTCAATTAACAATGGTGCTGCTATCTGGTTTCATGAAAATGTAGCAGTTTCCCATAGACACCAATAGATAAGCACTTACCTTCTTCAGATGGCCTTCCTATAGAAATTAGTATTTTTATAGCATTTCCCAACTATCATAATCCAGAATTATTTGAAGATAGCAATAGAACATCAGTGTCATTTAGCAACAAAGTCAAAATATTGCATTTTTCCATAGACACCAATAGTTAAGCACTTACATTTTCAGATGGCCCTCCCATAGAAGTTAGCATGGTGACATGCCTTTTTTTTCATTTTCTAATTGCTAATATATGGTACTTGTAACATCCTGAGTTATTTGCAAAACTCAATAGAATTTAGATATCCGCCAACTACCAGAATTTGTCTTTGATATTTGAAGGGATCACAACACTAATAATTTCAATCGGAAGGAAGTTACCATAATGATACATCTTGTTTGATACCATAGAAAAGTTTAATAGTCCGCAGAAGTTCAGAATTTGAGATGTTTGTGATCGGCGATTGACACACTCAGGAAGGGGATAGCCCAATTCTATTTTTTTTCAGGTATTTTTGATGCCTTTATCAAACGTACTTCTGAGATTTTTTTGCAATGCAGACTGAAGTTAGATGGTAGACGCACCAAGACTGTAAGGGTAGCCATACCGACTGACCGCCGACGCTCTTACAGGCCAAATAAAACATGACAAAAAACTATTAAAAAAGATAAAAACGGATCGAGTTCGTTTCGTGCCGAGTTCTCCTGCAACCCCCGCAGATAGTCCACCAGTAATTGGTACGTGAAACTATTTCAGACATGCGGAACACGTTTGTGGTCAGCTGTATGTACGTCGTTTGCACCGTACTGGGGCCCATTCTCTACCACCTGTGGATCTACTCCGGCAGCGCCAACGCCAACTTCTACTTCTCCATATCACTCGTCTACTGCACGGCACAGGTGAGAAGAACTAAACCGATAACTCCGATACTCTCCCAGGTCGCTGTATGAGGGTATCGCACATCGAAAAGATCGTTACGGATTATAGTTGAATATAATCCACCATCGGATCAGTGAGAAGCAGGGATAAAGTGTCGATGTCTTACAGGCCTTAAAGGATTTATATTGCTCTCCTTTAAAGTACAGAAATGGTCGCTTTTCACCATTCCTCGGAAACCCGCTCTTTCATTTTCGGTATATAGAATTCTTGTTCCATGTGTAAAAACAAAGATAATATTGATTGGGTCTCATCCACAACAATAGAACACTGGTTTGATCCTCCCCACAGGCACACAGTATTTGCTTCTGTCTTTTTTCTGAACCCAACTGTTATCCCTGAAAACAGACACGCTTATGTCCAAGGCTACATTCGCTTCAACCAGCCAAAAACTGGACTGCCTCCAGTATTAACAATGAATATTAATGAAGAATTGTGGAGGCAGTGGTCTTTTCCCGTTGAAACCCTAAGGTGCACTTTTCTCAAAATCCCGGCTGCACAACTCCTTTTAACTGTACTATTTGGACACTCTCCCTGACCTGTAGGTGTGGAGGCAAGTGCTGTCTTGAAACAGATCTAGAGAAACAATGTTTTCTAAAACTTAAAAAATTCTTTTAGTATAGACGTAAAAGGAACTTGACCGTTGTTTCAATTTTTTCCTGACCTGTTTCAAACAGGGTAACACAAACAGTAAGGCCACTCAAAAAAATCAAACTTATTTCTCATCTCCAAGCCATAAAAATATGACGAGGGTGTTTTTTTTTGGTGTTTTTTTTGCTGGATCAAAGATGGCTCTTGAAGTGTCATAAAATAGGCTTCAGACATACAGTAAAACCCTGTGTAAGCAGGCACTCTACGTTCCGGGCCAAAGTGTCCGCTTGTGCGGAGTGTGTCTGCTTCCGTGGGGTTTTCAGATTTATACTGGTTATACATGGAATGCACCCCTGACATCAGGAGCTTTAATTTGATAAAAGATACATTTATCTTTTATAAATTCTATCAAGGTTCATCTTATTTAAAAAAAATTAAATTTAAAAAAATCTCCTAAAATAATTTTTGCTGATGCGCGTGGTGATGAGAAACACGTATTTTTTAATGAGTGGCCTAAAATAAGAGTCAAGCTGTATGCACACCCTTTTATCAGCAGTCGATGGTATATGTCATGTCTCTGTCCTAAAGTCGCACTTCACGGTATTTCCCACAGATCTTCCTGGTGACGGACCTGCTGTTCGGCTTCCTTCGCCGCGAGTACGATTTAATCCACGGACCCCAGCCACCCATGGTAGACGGGAAGGAGACCCAAGTCATCCTCGAGTGACCTCAATGACATTATAGTGACCTTTGTCAGATTGACCTCCAGTTGACCCAAGGGTTATATCGAAGGGCATCAAGATACATGCGAGGAAAGCCCAGTGTGTCTACTTAGAGGTGACTCGGGCATAGTAGGGTCACTCCCGAGGTACCTACCAGAGTCACCTTGGAGTGGCCTCGGGTGACCTTGGAGTGACATTAGGTGACCTTCAGAGGACAACAGAGTGACCTGAAGGGAGATCTCTGCATCATCGTGCGGCGTCCTCGTCCATCCACATAACCATTCTACTCTCTCACCCCTCACCACCTCTCAGCACCTTGTCATACGTCTTCATTCACCATCATCAACTGATAACAATAAAACATTGGAGAGTGAGTGTGTGGTTTTTTCACTTATCGGCACATGATTATGATGTCTGTAGATTTTTCAATGTTGCAAAGTTTGATAATGCTATTATTTACTTCTGACTTCAAGGTGCATTTATTATGTAGTTATTTCAAATAATGGCGATGTACAAGTTGAACTATTATTGTACTTTGTTATAATATTATGTTGATATCACACATGTTTAACGACATTCCAATTTACTGTAAATGAAAATTTTTAGGGTTACCTTTCTTTAGATATGATTTGTAACATATGTCGATACAACGACACACTGGTTAAATCCCATTGACAATAACCAGATTGATTTACGTACGTGTAGTTTTGCCAGTTATATCTTCAGTTCATTTACTCTGTTACGTGACAATAAGATCCATTGAAGTAAACGGGTTCAACATTGGATTCAGTTTTCGTTCCTATTACCTCTAAGCTATATACATGAAATCTATGCAAACTCAGTTCTCTTTGAAAGTCTTTCAAATAGGTTTTTGAGTGATGTGCTGCCTGTGTAATTTTTTTAAAAGTCCATTTAATTACCAAGTATTATCAGAAGGAAGGAGTCATGTATGTGCGGAAGTCAAACTTCTAAACCAATTCAATATTACTTCACCCTTCTATATGTGTTGTGTGCTGCATGAAATGAATTAAACTTTCATAATATATCACTTTGAATGTACATGTTTTGGAGTCTTTATCTTCAAGTGAAAGCTATCATCATCTAATCAAATATCCCAAATTCAACAATTTATCTACTTTAGTGACCAAGTTTTGACTTCTCGGTTCCCACTGATTATATTGCAGATCTTTCTGCGCATTTAGTGTGCGTCCTCATGCTCGAGAAATAGAAGGAGCCTCTGGGACATAAAACCGATTGTTTACATGCACATTGTCCATTCCATCTGCAGTATAGGCATGAAGCAGGACATTGTGTTACTGGATCCCCCATCCCTCGACCATTCACATTCAGTGCATGTAGAACGGGGCAGGTTCCCTGTGGGCACCACTCAGCGTCAAGCTTATGTATATGAAACATAACTCAGTGGACCACGTGACCTCCGGCCCAACATGGAAGATAAACGGTCTTTGAGCGTCGGCGATTTAAACTAGCAATCTAGTAACTCTACACCGGAGCCCCGTGTGTCGGCCGGGAGTGCGCACACACGTTGACAGGGCAAACATCATGTTTGATTGATAGCTGGAGGAGCCTCCGCTGTCTAATCGGTCTGTCGAGCACGTTGCTAACGCGGGGCGTATGTACAGAAGGTTTTTTACTTACATCCTCGACTTCTGCCTTTCGCGATGACTAAAGCAGCTTTCTCACTCAGCGATAAATGCCCCCGTAATTCCTAACCAGGGCCTCACCGCGGAGGTGGTACAGGAATCTCAAGGAGGGCTTCCAGAAAATATCCAACATGTTGGATTCCCAAATCGGAAAATATTGTGTACCTTGGAGAGCGGCATTAGTCATCGACGATTGCCCTTCTTCTTGTGGGGTGGAACATAATCGCAGCCGCCCTGACATTAAAACCGTGCACCCACTGCGACCGAAAAAGGAAAGACTTCCCGATATACTACGATTAGAAATACCAATGCCTGGCCAATGAATCATTTTTAGAAATCTGAATGGGGAAATCAATCGTTATGCCTATTGGTGTATATGGTGAGCGTAATGGCGCACGGTTTTAGGGTGTCACACTGATCGATTATGTACTGGTATAGAATCGCAGAGAACATTGTTGCCGATAAATGCCCTTGCAGCGCTTTAAATGTGGTTGTGTGAACGCCTATTGCCTGTGGTCACCGCTGGAGGTGTGTGTGTGAGGGGGGCGGGGGGGGGGGGGGGGGCATGTAAGTGACCAGCGGGCCGGTTTAGGACGCTACTGGACACAACGTCAGTCCTATGAACGGAAACGAAGCTTGCACATGCTCAGTGGTCTCAGGAAACGCGGGGCAGCGTCTGTGTCGTCGAGCATCGAAGCGGGATCTTCTGTCGCCCCGAATTAGCAAACAAATCACGGAGATGGGGCAAATACAACCAAACTAAGCGAACACACACTCGAGAAGAGCCAACTCGGCCCATCCCTGCCATCTTACCCCCTCAGCTGAAGCGGTAAAACGCGGGGCGGCGGTCTTTCAGCAAACAGCGTGTAACTAGCCCTCTAACCCGGCCCTCAGTTTAACTAAACACAACACAAAGAGGAAACATAATCACCTAAACATGCTCACATGGGGCACTGACTGTGCAATAAGCTGGTCTTGTCACAAGTACATAGTTATGTTTTACTTCTTTGGGAATATCGGATTATGGGAAGGTCTAGACTTGCCATGAGATACACCCTAAGTCTGTTGGTGTACGAGGCACATGTATTCTGACGACTGTTTTTATTGTACGAGTAGGGGAATAAATTTAATCAATACTAACAGCGTACATTATTTACCACAAAGTAGCAGCAGGGATGTATCGCAGGGACAAAGAAACATTTGAAAATACGTTAGTTAAATAGCAAATGAAAACGATTAATGATCTGCCGCACTTTTTTAGTATTTCATATAATTATCAGATATTGTTATATGCTGTAAAAGAAAAACGTTCTGATTGTATAGCCCGGAAAAAAATACACTTGCACTGGTCGGTATTTCCTGTAAGATATGGGTATTAGAAATACGAGAAAATTCCCACTCGGCGTACCCCCTTAAGGATGGGTGCTGGTGGCACTACATACCACTAGGGGACATGCACATAGTCGTCAAAACCCATTATTTGAGTGTTTTATCACGTGATATGATATATAATCTTAAATATTTCATTTTTTCTGAATACAAATACTATTTGTGGGGTTAGACCTACATTCTGTGAAATTATTGCTCAATCATTTCCTTTTTAAAACGAATATGTATATTTTTGAGAAATGATGCCTCAAGGCAACATTTGCCCTAGGCTGGATGATACCTCAAGGCATCATTTGCCCTGGGCTGGTTGATGCCTCTAGGCATCATTTGCCCTTAAAGGGTTAAAGGAACCTTCACTACCGAATCCCATACCCATAAGGAAAGGCTTCATGCTGGACCTTGAAACACTCTCCAGTGTCTTCCCAAATTCGATTTGCAATGGCTCCAACAGCTGAAATAAGGTAAATATCTTAATGTTTTTGATATATACAGGAAAACCTTGCTTCAGGGGGCATCCTCTGTTCCAGGCCAAGTGCCTTATGTGAGGTGTTCCCTTAAGTTGTGTTTTCAGTCTGTTGCAAGTCGCAAGGTCGCCTGAGTGTATTTGATAAGATGTTCCTCCAAAGCAGGGTTACGAAGCATTTGTGTACCGGAAAGCTGTCTCCTTAAGTAGGGTTCCCCCTTAAACTACTAATAGAGGGGGAAATTTCCATTCTAAGCAAATTGTGTCCCCAACAGTTTTTTTGACAGTTGCAGGGCATGTGGAAAGAGGATGTGTGTGAGTCACTCGAGTGGAAGCCAGGACAAGGGGATGGAACTAATGCCTGGGTAGCAGAGGAACCAAAAGACTATGACCTGGTTCTCTGTAAGTTTGATGCCTCCTGTAACCCCAGAACAAACGTGACTTATGAATGTTACAAGATTTTCAAGACGGATCAAGCTGGTAGAGGCATATGTGACTGACTTCAGATTGAAGGTGGCCACTTGTGAGTTTGCTGATCTAAAGGATTTACTCATTAGGGACCATTTGGTGGTAGGAGTCAGGAACCAAAAGGTAACAGCCAAATTACTTGAACAAGAACTGACCCTTCAAAAAGCCATGTTGATTGTCAGAACCTCTGAAATTACCCACAAACAAGAAAAATCGCTTCACCGAGAAGAAGATACAGTAGTCAGAAGGTACAGTAGGAGTGTCGGGCCCATATGTAAACAAAAGAGGTGTGGAGGAAGAGTATGACTGTGGCAGGTGTAGAACTAGGCATAAGAGGAGAAGTTGTCCTGCATACAGATCAAAGTGCAACAAACGTAAATTAAGAGGACCAAGGTGCATTCTGTGAGCTAGGAAGCAGAAAAGCAAAATGAAAGTTTAGGGGAAGATCAGATGTTTATTAGTGTACAATAAGATGCAGATTTCTCAGTTCTGTAAGTGGATACATCCACTGAAGATAGGTGACAGATTAATCCTAGTCAGATTAAACACAGGAGCAGGAGCAAATCTGCTGAGTTATGGGGATTACAGAGCTCTCGGGACAAGACCAAAAATGCATCCCAGGAGCATACTTATCACTGATTACAATGACCAGCCCATTTTGATAAAAGGAATGTGCATAGTGAAGATACAAGTATGTGACAAGTATCATTCAGTTTGTGGTGGTTGAAAATGGACTTAGTCTGTTGGGAGTGGACTCCTGTGAGAAACTGAACTTAGTCAGGTGGGTACACATTGTGGTAAAGGAAGATGAAAGAAAATTGAATTGCAGCCATCATATAACATGGAAGATGAAAAAATAAATCTACCAGTAGCCAACTGTGTCCTAACTAAAATGAGTCATCAATCCCTTTCAGATATGAAATCAAACTGAAGAAGGAGGCACAACCAACTATTAGAGCCTCAAGGAGAGTCTGAATGGCTGTGAGGGAGAAATTGAGGACATAACTGGATAGAATGGTTGTCCTTGGAGTATTTCACAAACAGCAGGAACCAACAGAGTGGGTGCAAACCAAATGGCTCCTTGAGAGTCTGTCTGGATCCTAAAGATTTAGACAAAGGCATTCTTTGGGAACAATATGAGCTACCAACCGATAAAGAAATCTGCTGATATTCGTGGAGTGACAGTCTTCTCGAAGTTAGATGCATTGCAGGCATTCTGGCATGCTCCCTAATAGCTGAAGTGCATAAAGGTCTAACCACCTTCAACACCCATATGGAAGATATGCTTACGATAGACTGCTGTATGGATTGTGCTCTGCTCCAGAGGTACTCCACACCTATAGGGAACAGATGTTTGAAGGAATTGCAACTGTACAAACATATATATATGGATGACCTGTTTGTAATAACATAGAAAGACATGGTTAGTGTGGCCGAATGGAATCTGTTCAGAGATATTTTGGTCAGAAATATTCACCGAAGTCGAAGACTGAGGTGAATATTTCTGACCAAAATATCGAGGAACAGATGGAATTCAGACACACTCACTATGTCTTTTTATTGTTATATACCGATATTCGATTTAAATGTCATTTTTGTACTTACATTATCAACCTATTTCAACCTCCGAATGTTAGTCTCTCTGCTTGTCAACAAGTCATGTGGTACTGTGTGGCGTAAAAATATTTTACGCCACGGTGCGGGCGAACGGAATCTTTTCTGCTATCGCGTAAAAGTGAGACATTCGTGTACCGGTATATAATAATAACACATACATACATTGTTATTATCTATTAGTTGTTGCTACAATGGCTTGGCATAGCTCCCCATGCCTGTAGTTTCACATCCCTACACTTCTATTGTTTTTGGTTTTGCTTCTGCTACACACCACCATCTTGTAAGACACTACTCTGCACAACTGTGAGTATTAAACTCTAATTACTCAATCAGACTGATTCCCATGTTCACTTCATGGTGTCAGAAGTGGGATGACCATCTAGTGAGACCTCTACTGTGTTTAAAAGCCACAACAATCCAAGTTTCACTATGGAATCTTTTGGCCTGCCCCAACCCACTATGAACTGGGAATCTCCAGCCTTAAAAGAGACTAGGGCTAAGTTTGAGCAACATGCTAGGCTAATGTTTGATGGCCCCCTCAGTGACAACACAACCTCAGCAAGTCAGCTACCTACTCCTGTGGGTTGGTGAGAAGGGCCGTGACATTTTCTCTACATTCAATTTTGCCCAAGCTATACCTGCTGCACCTGCTGCACAGGGAGTCCCTGCTGTACCTGCTGTAGCAGCAGAGGACCGAGATGATCTCAACACAGTGTGCAGAAACTAACGTCATTTTTGCCCGCTACCGTTTCTACAATCGTTTGCAAGCAATCAATGAGAGTGTAGACAGCTTCATGACGGACGTCAAATTACTAGCCAAAGACTGTGGTTGTCTATTTGGGTCTTCTGACGGCAAACTCCTGTGAAGTGGTTCTTTTTGTGACATTTACTATGAGGAACAGACAGGAAAGAACTGATTAAGCACTGGAGAAAGTGAAACAGAGAATAAGGAAGTTCAGCTTATAAATCAACTGGGAAAAATGTGAACTTGCCAGGAACGAAATAATCTTCATATAGGTGAAAGAATCACAGCCAAAGGAGTGACTCTAGATCCAGCAAAAGTGCAAGCTATTCTAGAGATGAACAGTCCAGAAAACAAGGAAGCGGTTTAGAGAGTGCTTGGTATGATAAACCATTTGGGGAAATTTATCCCCAACTTGGCTGTGAAAATAAAGCATCTGAGGACACTTCTAAAAAGAGGAAGTGGAATGAAACTGGAATGCAGAGCACCAGAGAGAATTTGAGCAACTCCAGAAAAGTCTCTCCACAGAATAAGTACTGGCAAACTAAATACCTGACAGAGAAACCAAGGTATTCACTGATGCCTCTAAAGACGGGGTAGCAGAGGTACTGCTGCAGCAGCATGGCACAGACTGGACACCGGTGGTCTATGCGGCACAAACCATGACTGCAGCAAAAAAGATCTATGCCCAAATTGAGAAAGAAACACTTGGACTGGGTGATTTAATTGTCTGAAAAATCAATGATTGATATCACACCTAGGCTAGAGATGTTAATTCTCAGTTTACAAAGGTATGAATTTGAGATAAACTACAGTTAATATTTAGTTCTCCAGTCTCCCTAGGAGTGCCTCTACTGGTAGACCTGGTACAGCTCCAGAGCTACATAAAGTATACTGTGAGTTACAGCCATATCTAAAAATGGCTTATGCAAAAATAACTGGATATTGGTCAGTGTTCAGATATTTCATTTTATTCTAAAGTGGAGATGGGGTAGGATAAATACTAAACTGAACTCAAGTTAGTAGTGTTAAGCCTATAAGACACCGACCAGACCACTGTGCCCGAATCTACCTTTCCCCGACGGATTTGTCGGGTCTGTGACAATCTATGTCAATCGGGTCGGTGTACACACTTCACCGACCCAATTTTATTGCTTTTACCGACGCATCGGGCATTACTACCATGTCAGATATGACCGACTCTCCCCGACCTTAAGATTTCGATGTACGCACTTTCACCAAGTGTTACTGATTATGAGTTGGCCGTTTCAATAGCGATGCTACCTATCCCCTAGTCCGATTTAGAAGTTCCTTATATCGATTTGTAGGCGATTATAGTTCTGAAACCCGTTTTCTGATATCTTAAAAAGAACAGAAGTTATCAAACTTTGCATTATTACTTATATATACCTATCACCCGGCCGGGGCCCGGCCGACCCAGGCTCCCGGCCGCCCTCTTTGATCTCAATCGGGTTGGTTTAGAAGGTTATAAAGGCGGAAGGTGTCGTCAGGAAGAATTATCATGTCGGTGTCTTATAGGTATAAGACATCAACATTTTATTCCAGACTATCACCGAGCCGATGGTCGGGTTGAATCGGGAACAAATTTCGGTGTCTTATAGGCTTTAGTGTTTAGCACACTCCAGTCAGGTTGGCTACTCACTGTGCGAGGCATTAGCTGTATTATTTTATTTTTTTAACAAAAATTTTTATTGAGACATTTGCATTCGACAATACATCGTTGCTCTTCCACGCAAACCGAACAATGAACATGCGTTCCGTAAACATACAACAAGTGAAAGGAAAAAAAAGATGATATCTTACAAGAGTTTTCATCATTTGTATTACTATACATTTCCAAACCAGTCATGTTTTGACTACAATAATGCCTACAAATGGTATTTAACAATGGTGTGGTTCACACTTTACCCAGGTGTATTTCCATTTTTAGAGTATTGCATTTACTTTTCTGACATCTTTGTCGCTTAGTTGGTAACAATATTTTCAAGTCAGATAATTCTAAGGTGTTCTTTTACCTTTATAGCCATTCCCTTTTTAAATACTTTCTTTGATTCAGACGTCTGTACTTCTTTTGTCAAATTATTCCATATACTGTAACCTACATATGTGGGCATTTTTCTGGAGTGTTCAGAGTTTGGTTTTAATAAAACTATATTCTCTTTAGATCTAGCCCTCGTTTCTCTAACTTCCCTGTCCTTTTCCAAGGACAGGTGGCCTGATTGATAAAGACTGCATACGATACCTAGAAAAAAGTGTGGTCTACGCTCGGTGAGCGTGATGATTTTGCATCTATCTAGTAATTTGGAGTTTCTTATAAACAGGCCGTTGGCATAGGCTGCCATTCCTAATGCTATTCGTAGTCCTCTAAAAACTAAACGTAATACTTTTCTTTGATTTTTTTATGGAAGTGCCCTCAAGCAGGAATGATCCATGATCAGCAATGGGTAGGAGACATGTTTTTGCGACGTTTATAGCTGTATCCACAATTAGAAATTTTCGAATTTTTACAAAGATTGCTAGTTTCCCATAAATTTTTTTTGCTAGATATTCGCTATGTTTCGTGAAATTTAGTGTTTCATCGATTACTGCCCCTAAATATACCATTTCCGATTCAGTTTTTATTGGACACTTATTAAAATAAAGATTTCCCATTTCTAGTCTCATAAGGAGCTTTGGAGTTGAATGGTAAACCACTCTTGTTTTCTGTACGTTTACAGTCAAACGGTTTGATATATACCAATTTTCGAGATACTCAATTACATTTTGCATCTTATCTTCTGCTACCTTTACATTATTTCCTTTAGTGATAACCACTAGGTCGTCAGCATACATTATAAAGTCAACATTTTCCATTTCACAAAGCATATCATTTACATATATTAGAAATAATAATGGTCCCAATATTGTTCCTTGTGGGATACCAAACAATACCTCTTTGGTATTTGACGATATGTCACCATATTTAGTATAGCTTTTTCTTGTAGATACATATGAAATAAACCATTTTAATAAATTCGGTCCAAGACCTGCTTCCACCAGCTTGTGGATGAGGATCCTATGATCAACGCAATCAAATGCTTTCTTTATATCTACATATAAAGCTATTGCTATATCTTTGTCGTATTGTGCTTTTGCTAAATATTCAGTTGATTTTAATACTGTCCCGCCGGTGCTTCTCTTCTTGCGAAATCCAAATTGATTCTTGCTAGAATAATTTTTTTCTTCTAAGTAATTGTATAGTTGTGTGTGTATTACCCGTTCCAGTACCTTGCCTGGAACAGGCAATACATACACCGGTCGCCAGTTAGTTATTAAATGCGGATCACCTTGTTTGGGCAAGGGGGATATTCTTCCTTCTTTCCTAAGCTGGGGGAAGCGGTTTTGCGATATAGATTCGTTTAGTAGTTTCATAAACTCTGTAGAACATTCCAGTCGTGTGGTTTTTAACAGTTTACAATTTAAATCAGGTATTCCTGCCGATTTGTTTTCCTTTATACCTTGTATTAGTTTCTTAGTCTCTACTTCAGAGATCTTTTTTATTTCGAAACCTGGGTCATTTTCTTTATTAACATTTTGCAATATACAATCTTTTGGTAAGGCTTCGTTCAGAGTATGACCTATCGTGCAAAAGAAATTATTTGCATATGTTGCACATTCATCAATTGGGATTTTCACATTATGGGTGTCGTTAAAACATGTAGCCATAGTTTCATCTGGTGGTTTTAGAATATTGTTTACTACTCTACAATAACTCTGAGGATCATTATAATACATGGTGAGTTGTTTATCGATAAAATTCTTGCTATCATTCACTAACAATTTCCTTATATCTGCCGTTAATATTCGCATTTCAGTTAGGATATTAGATCTTTGTATTTCAGATATTTCTAATAAAGATGGTTTACACAATTTCCTTTTTTCCAAAATTGTTCCTTTCAATATAGGTGACATCCATGATGCGTCTAAAAATTTTACTTCTCGCCTCCTAATCGGGGCCACTTCGTCTAAATATGTTTTAATAGTATCTAACCATCTATACCATGTCTCAGAACAAGTTAGACTGTTTAGAATATCCTCTTGAAGATTTTCTTTAATTTTCCTATTCAGGTTGTTTTGGTTGTATGCAGTAACACTACCAACTAATCGTGTAATAAACACTTTAACGCTACACACTTTAACCATAATGTTGATATTTTTCTCACCGCTTAGAGACGGGTGGAAAAACGCTTAGAATCGATGGAGGGCACAAGCAATCATTCTGGGTAGACCCAAAATCATGGTTTACTCAATTAGGATACTTGAAAATAGAATTTAGCAGAGTTTATTTCCATTAAAGAAAATACAGTTGGTTGGGTTTTTTTGTTGTTGTTTTTTTAAAATTCAGAATAAAGATAATACAGACATCAACTGTCGTCCAGAGACGTTCTTCCCAGTTGGTTGGATTCAACGTTCAGTTACAGGTTTTTACCAATCTTTCTCTATGTCCTTTTACACCACAAGGGTGGTGATGAATCTGTGCAATGAATTTAGATAGAAATCTCACCCCTACGCATTTTACTTCCCATACCACAGAGACATGGTATGAGAAAAGAAGATACAGGTAGTCCATTCAAAGTGGATACAAATAGTTCTGGTGGTTCACGATACAATGACTCTTGTTTTAAGTATCAATGTTGTACCCTTAATAAGTAACAGTTTGAAGTTTGCTTGTTATTCTAGTGCCCTTTGATTTTAAGATCCAACTGATGAATACAGCTTAGATTAAAATACTTACCAATGATATGAAAGTGTGTTTGTTAAAAACAAATCAGTCACACGTGAAATTCCTAGTCCTTTGATAGTTGATCTTGTGTTGTTTGTTGGGTTTGTTTATTAGGGTAGGGGGAGAAAGTGAGCGGAGTTTGGGGGTATTAAAGGGGATAGGAGTGGGATCTGCGGGTAAGAAGCGTTGCTGCCAGCTGTTTGAGTAATTCCCAGTTGTCGGTGAGCATTCATCAATTTTCTCTTAGACATGTCGTTATACTTTCTCGTTTCATCTGTCGCAACTTAATGGAAAGTATAATGTGTTGACAATAAATGAATCACATATGTTAGTTGTGGTATACAATTTCCCTGTTTATCCCATAAACATGGACATCAGCATGAAAGGCTGAGGCTATAAAACTACATAATATGGTTCACATTGAGACTGACATAGCCCATACCTTCAGGCGATGTTGATCTTGTCTCACGGTTGTTTGAAAATGGAGACCCAACAGTCATTTATAAGAAGTCTCCAAACAATACTTAAATCAGAGCAGAATTTACTTAAAATGACATAAACTGTCCGCATGATGGTCTGTATTTAGAAAGTCGAGGGACATGACTGCCCTCCTATTTGCTCATCTCCGTGTTTGGGTGGGTAATCATTGTTTAATGGCGTCAGTGCCAGAGAAAGCAAACACCAACATCTACAAACCCGACGAAAACGCACCTAATCAACTTTGTTGGGCACTCCAGAGTGACACCCATTCATCTTTAAAGTGGTGGCGAAGTTCACCCCTGAATCTACAGGTTGCACACGTTCCGCTGGTTCCTCTTCCCTACACTTGCTGGCGCCGACCGCCCTTTGGCGAACTAGCGTTTCAATGAGCGAGCAGACGACATTTGACCTGGGCGGGCCATTTTCCCGCCACTATGACTGCCATGTTGTTTTATTAAGAGGGGCCTTTGTAACGCCGATCCATCATCATGCACTTCATGCTGATTATTTTATTCGGTTGAAGTTTAAAGTTTACCACGTCCGTGTGGCAACATGGCGCCTTTCACCGTGAAGGAATAAAGATTTAGTAGAAACCAAACGAGAGTTAGACTTGACAATGTTTATGCCACGATGGGCAGGTCGTGTATTACTACACGAGGCGTAGCCGAGTGTAGTGAGGAGCAGACCTGACCAGAGTGGCATAGACACTGACAAGTCTAACTCGAGTTCGATTTCGTATTTATCCTACCCCGTCTATGCTTTTGTATTACTAAAAGATAAATATTGACTCAACGACCAACAGAACTTATTTTCATAGTAGCTGAAATCCTGCTCTCTGATTGGTCAATATTGTTATTACTCTAGTGGCATAAAAAACACTTTATCTCACGGCCTGCCACATAAAATTTGCCTATTTTAAGTCTATGGCGGTTTTTTATTAGGGGTAGGAACACTTAGGTCTATCTATTTAAATAGGCTGATCCAATTGTGGTATAATCAGGGGCGTCAGAACATTTTAAAAGTGGGGGCGGGGGGGGGGGGGGGGGGGCGAACTGAAAAATTGCCAAGGAAAATTTGTCCTTGGCATGAAGTCAGACTTTGACATTGGCTTGTTCCACTGGTTCTACCATAAATCTGCGAAAACTCTGAAAAGTCAGGTCTTAGCTCATAGCCATCATTGCAAGCTAAAAAGTTTGACTTTGACATTTTTCCACAGTGTTAACCCTTTCCAGGCGAGCAGGTTCTTGGGTACCAGTGGCTACAGGGGCGAGGATGCCCCTGGGCTGTATGTCTCTGGGGGGCGAGAATGCCTTGAGGCATTCAGGAAAGTTTTACTTGTCATGTGACCTAGAATGCTTCTTTTTTTGTCATAGTTCAAATTTTTTTGAAACAGTATACAAAATATCTTGATTTCCACACATATCTTTCCACATTTTACACAAACTCTTTAAATTTGTTTTTTACTTATTGGAAAATGCCTGAATATATCATGAATGCCTGTAGGCATTCTCGCCCCCTGTGTACATAATGCCTGTAGGCATTTTCGCCCCCCATGTACATAATGCCTGCAGGCATTTTCGCCCTGAAAGGGTTAAGTCAAGGCTTAGCCATCATTGCACCCTAAAAAGTCAGACCTTGACATTATTCCATGGTGAAAAGTCAGGGCTTAGCCATCATTGCAAGGTAAAAGGTCAGACTTTGACATTTTGTACTGTGAAAAGTCAGGGCTTAGCCATCTGTGTATCCTACAGAATCAGACTTTGTTAGGGCTTAGACATCACTGCATGCTAAAATGTCAGACTCTGACATTTTTCTGTGTTGGCAAGTCAAGGCTTAGCCATTGATACATACTACAAAGTCAGAATCTGACAATTTTCCACAGTGAAAAGTCAAGGCTTAGCCATAGTCGCATGCTAAAAAGTTAGATTTTGGCATTTTTCTATGCCGCCCCCTGCCCCCTCCTAAAAACAATTTAAACAAAATAAGGCATGTTATCTGTTTCAGTCAGATCCAAGATGTGGTACTTGGAAATAAATACAAATATATATATATATATATATATTTTAATAAAGCAGCTTTTATTTCCAAAGAATTATTTACTACATATATCAGAGGTGTACATCTAGATTAAGTTAGTAGGTCATAGGAGCATTAGCATATCAACCAAAGTTAAAGTCTCGGAGAACATTTTTTGTTCGTTCAGACAATCTTGAATGCCGCTTGGATTATTTTGTGGGACAGTCCTTTTGGTATAGATAACTTTATGAAGATAAGAGGTTTTATCTCCCTCTTGAAAAGAGATTTTCTTCTTTATCAGTTAATATATACCAGTTTCCGTCAATATTGTATAACATATTTTCAATGAAGAGGGAGACCTCACAGGAGAAACACCAACATCAACCTGTACAGACAAGGACAAAACACCAACATCATCCTGCACAGACAATGCGCACATAAGGTCTGCTATACACAGTCGTCTGAACTCATTAAAAGACCTCACCTAGCGGATGTATGGTCTGAAGTTAAACCGTCGGAACTCTTCGAAATACAACTATTTGTACTAGGCAATGCTTTGTACCAGCAATGCTTCTATCTAACTGCCTGACGAAGTTAAAAAGCAATGATATTTACAATGGGTACATCTTTCTTTCGGTAATTCAACTATTTTATTCCATTTGAGGTATATCACAAGTTATGACGTGGTAAGGTCTAGAATTAAACTAAATATAACGGATTGAGGAATAATTCGAGAAAACCGAGACTTGAGATATCACTGTGTCGTTTGTATACAGTGACCATTTACCGGACGGCGGTTCGTTGTCATGCGAGAACATGCTCCGTTAAGAGATACCGCCTCTATTTGCAATAAATCTTTACATATATCTGCCACATCGCTATTTGACATCCGTCACAAGATTAAGAGTAGCCCACATCCGGTATATGAAACCATTAGTCATAAATATTTTGGTATTTTAATAGCGTCCGAATAGCATTCCCCCAGTGGCTTAAACCCCCAAATTGTATATATCAAACCATTAATCATAGATTTGTGAATTTTCAATAGTATGCAATATTACCCCCCCCCCCCCATCCAGCTCTATATGGACGGTAGCATGATATGCACAAGATGCACTACTCTCGGATACTCAAAAGTGTAAAACGGTTGAATTAGTCAAATGCATGGTAATCTATTGGAAATTAATATGTCAAGAAGAAATTACTTCGTTGTAAAAACATCTTTTTTAGCGATTCATTTATGCTTGATTTAAATGTTGTTTGATGTGGAGACGGTAAAAACTTTCGTTAGGAAAATTAATGAGAACGACAGATTGAGGCGGGAAAATACGTGAAACTGCGGGAGAAATGTCGTCTGCGTCTGTATCTAAACTTTGGAGTGTTGACCTGCGGGTTGTCTTCCCGCCGGCGAGAGGACGGGCAAGCAGGGCGCAGGAATACAAAACAAGGCAGTAACTCCACGAGGGAAAATAGTCTCGGGTGACGCTGGGCCAGGATTAGTGAAGAAGCCTGTTGATGGCGCCAGGATATGGCGGCTTAGACGAGAGCAGACATCAGCAAAAATGTCCCGCGTTTGCTACAAAGTTTGGGTATTCCGAGGAGGGTGCCATGCCACCTGATTCCTCGGGGAGAGAGTGTGGGCGGGCGGGTAGGGACGGGATTACTGTATTTAGACTCACTTTAACAATGGCAGGTGCTGCTTTCACGCCGTTCAAATGTCCTTTATGATGAAACCTGCTTTTTTTCTCGTTTACCATCATTCACGCAGATGGGAGAATGCCTGTGTTCTATTCCATAGTCTATATTAAACCCAACTTTTGCTAGATACTTGACATGTTAATTAGATTTATTTGTAATGGCTTTATTAGGGTTCGGTTCTCAAACAGTACATCCGAGTTAAGTACCTTTCGACTGATCTTCCATCCGGTTTCTCAGGTCCGGTAACAATAGACAGGTTTCGTCAATACAGAGAGGTTTTACTTATCCATAATCATTTCGTACATACAGTGTGCTGTTTGATTATACCATATTATGGTGATGTGATGTGATGCGATGAGTGGTGGTGATCATAAACATAGGTACATGTACTAAGAGAAAATGACCGAACTATGGGCAAACTATGTCTTAGTTTGAATTCACCTATCGCGAACATTCGCCCCAACACTGCAGGCGGAGGGGCGAATGTCTGAGATAGGTGACCGAGAACCAAGACATAGTTCTGCCCACAGTCAGGTCGTTTTCTTATTATCATATACCTCAATTTGATGAGAGAAAAAAACGCCATCTTGAATGCGTATCAATTTGTTGAGTCACTCCCTGCGACCTCTCCATGTCGACACTGTCAAACCAGAAGTTTAGGTCTGATGTGCCTGTTGCACATGCGCAAGAATATGTAAATCAATGTCGTTCTCCTAATCGTAGTCTTAGACGCACGTTCACCCAACAGCCATGCTATAAGTTATCAATGATTGGTTGAGAAAAAAATAAGGGTTTGGTCAAGTGAATTTAAAACCCAACTTTAGAGGCATTTTATGGTATGAAGATCAAGTTGCTCATAATAATAACTAGTTTGCACATGTTCTATGGTTAAAAATGCTAAATAATATGCCTTAACATTTCCATTTAGACATGGCCCACTATGTTTTATAAGCAGCCTCAACAACCTCACATATACCATATACCAAAATTGACCTTTGACCTTAAAATGACCTTGACCTTGGAAAAGGTCATCTCATGCATGGTCACATCTGCCTTGTCATGACCTTTTATCCACTTTTTAAATAATATTTCTAGCTTCAATGGTTCATGAGAAATAGGCATTTTAAGTAATTGAATGACTCTTGATACCAGCTTGGTGGATCACAAAATTTAGATCACAATTAAACTCTTACCTATGGTTAATTGTGGCAGAACGATAGGCTGAATTCCAGGTCTTTGAATGGCCATAACTTTGCTTTAAATTGGCATAAAGACTTCATTCAAAAAGCAAAATCAATCAGTTTTGCAAGATCCTTCCATAGATCACTAGCTAGAGTGCATAGAACTTAGTCTTAAAAATTAGGTAAGTGCCTACATTGTGTATCTCGCGGTTGTTGTCCATAGCATGTTAAAATACATGAAGTGCACCATAGTGGGCCGTAGTTGGAGAATACGACACCCCTGTGAGAGGGTAGTATTTCACTGACATTTGCACTCAGGTATGTAATAATATCAATAATGTGCTAATCATGCTTTGGTGTACAGCTCTGTGGTTGCTACATTATCAACGTCATAAAGGCAATGTACATACTCTTATAACTAATAAGGTCTTATGATCCTGACATCATAGCATTTCAGTTGAGTACATTACTACCATGGATCCCCATGCGGATCTCCAATCGTCGCTCAGAGGGATACATGAAACAATAAATGTAAAGTGGGTAGAAATCAATAAAACAACAGGAAGAGCCAATTTCGATACAAGTGGCCTTTATGAAGTATAAGAGGGAAACTATGTTCCGGTGAGAGAAAGTCAAAGTTACGAGGTACTTAACGCTCGGAAAGATTACTGTCCAAGGCCTGGGCCGCGAGCAGTAATTTTTCCTAGTCTTACTGAGTATGACAGTTTGGAAGACAAAAGATGGCAGGTGTCCTATAGACACGAGCGTAGCACGCCATGGGAGATCGGTGCCAAAACAGTCGTTCAGAATGATTGTCATAGAAGGACCATAGATGTATGCATGGTCTTTTTCAATCATGACAATCGATATAAGCGATGCTAACGGTGCACCCCTATCATAACTTCTCACACACTCTATGTGCAAAAGCAGCCGAGTTGTGCAGTGCCCAATTTGTCAACTAAAACATGGTGGTTTAGAAGAATATTTCTCCCGATCGAAAAACCAACAGGATAATTATGAAATTTCGGGTATAGGTACACCAGATATATAAAAGAATTCTCCCAAAATATTTCCTACGTACATGACAACATAACACAAATGTTCACAACAGACATAAGAACACTCAACTAAAATACAAACATTTAGAATAATCAGATGAAGAGTCACCTTTTTCTCACTCACACCTTGCCCACTTCCCTTCACTTCTTAGTTTTCTCATTCCTTTTCTCATCTAATTACATTTTGCCTTCACTTCCTTCTGCAGTTTCAAGGATAGTTTCAGCGACATCAGGATTAACAATGGAACTTCCTATTCAAGCAAGCGGAATTAATTGTCAAATCAATGTGTAGATCAAATAAAAGCAATAACAATAATTCATATGCAAATCACTAAAGTAGTCAGTTTGCGAATGGTACTTTTTTCTTTGTATTGTATTTGTGCAGGGTGCAGGTGTCAAGCAGTGGTTCGTTTCTTCTTCACCAGAAGATGTGGCATACCAGTCCTTGCTGTGTAGCAATAGAGATGGACCCATGGCCGGAAGTGCCATGGGTTTTCCTTTATTGCATAACCCGCCAGGTATATATGGTTGGGTCACAGCGGGTCAACAGGCCTATTGTCATGGTCATTCTGTTATGAAGGAACTGCTTGGGATCTCATGAAAGTGGGGTGTTCTATACTTTCTTGGTGGTTGAACCTAGGCTATTCAACTTTGGTTGGTTGTATCCAGTCACCCATGTCGCTGCCTAGTCCTCTGCTAGAGTACTGTTGTTTCTTCTTAGATTGAGTTCCCTTTCAGATCTGTACATGGGACATAAGAATTGAAAATGAATTATAGCTTATTTCATTTATTTGCATCTATCTCTTTGTGTGAATAGGTGTTACCAGATCACCTGGCCTACTTTTCCCAACTGACCGGCAGGTCTCGTATATCTGTGGGGTAGCTCTTATTACACCTGATATATATTGGCCTGGGGGATCTATATAGCCGGAGACCAATAGAGTATTATTCAAATAGCATCCATATTATGTTCTATTTATCAAAATTACAGATACCCATGCAGATCATATAAAAATAGATGTATTTTGCCTTGCTCATATTAAATCCCCTGTTATAGATGAGTTTTGTCTGGACAGTGTTATCAGATATGCATCAGGGAACGGTTTAAATTCAACTAAATTTCTCCACTCAAATACACAAACACACCTATTGACTTTTGACGTTTGTTTTCCTTCATTGTTAAAAAAAAACAGAAAATATTTTAACATTTGCATATGACTCAGTGAAACAGGATGTTTAGGTATCAAGGCATTCACATGAAATGAAGCTCCATATTAGAAGTTAGGAAATTGCAGGTATGTTTCATGTGACTGGAATGATCCTTTTACATACAATCACATATCTAATTACCAATAATTTGGTCATAATTTGCCCATTTCCTTAAATTAGGCATGGGATTTTCCAGATATCACATTTTGTTTACATTGCAAGGGTCATTCTTGAGATTATTGTAAATTTGAGGAGAATTTTATGGGGGGGGGGGGGGGGGGGGTGGAGGGGCGGTTGGAGTTCAAAATGAAAACCTGAAAGATAGTGCAGCTATACTTTCGCAATTCTGGCCATTTTGATTTCCAGTTAAGGCAAACAATACGCGGCTTTCTGGAGGTTTCCCTCTGGGTCCCCACCCAATACACTGTTACTGAACCCAGTTGGGAGCCCAGGTGGCCCCGAACCCTCTGCCAATTTTTCTGGATTTTGTTTTCAGTTTCCGCATCCCATGCCTGTTTTATAGCTTTTATATCTATATATGCCTTAGTGGATGTATACGTAATTGCATATAGAAAATCATTATGTAAGTAACATGTGTAAAGCACGGATGAGGTTTGCTTTATTACATTTAGATGATCATACAAGCGTAACTGAACAGAAAGAAATAATTGATAAAGTCTCAAAAGTCTAAATCGACATTGTATATCATTACCCTGCCTATGTAAAGCATCATTTTGATTAGTAACTTGAATATATAACTTGATAATACAACTGTATTACCTCTGATTCTTCAAAACCGAACCTTAAGGCTTCAGAGCCAATGAACCAATACAATCTAAAAATAAGTATGCAAAGTTGAGCGATGCAATAAACAAATACATTTTTAAAAAAAGATATGAAAGATTACTTCTAGCAGATAAGAGGCCAATTTGCCCTTCAGATAACTTCTGCACAATAGACTGGTGTGTCGGATGCTGTTTCATGGCAGTCGCGTGCACGACATTGAAATACTATTGTGTCGCTGGGAAGATGGCCAGTAAGGGTGTCGACTTTCTGCTCATGGCAACGTCAAGTTTCTCATTCTAACAAAGCAATATTTGAACCAATTGTACCGAATCGGTTGAACGCGCCGGGTCTGGTTGGCGATGGCACCTTCGTCAATAAAACTGCATGAACTGGAACCGTGGACGCATGTAAACATGTCATGGAGCCCTCACAGAGGAGGGGACGGGGTGAGTGGCAGGCAAGCCTTGTTGACTCTGCTCTGGGCCAACCCGCTACCCTCTGACGGGGCCTGGAGGGGGAGGGGCAGCCACGGGGCCTGCCTCCACCCCCGGGCCACAGAGTCACCCTGGACTACTCTGCACGTAACGAGGCACTGCCTGACATATCTGGACAACTCCCCTCCGAGATCAGACACCGCTACGTCCCACCCGCCACTTGGAGGGCATCCATAACCACGAATTGCTATTCCAGAATTTACACTGGACTTTCTTAAGGAGCGTGGATTTGTGAGAGGTTACCCATCAAGACAGGCGTAGGAACGACCTCAAAAGAGATTTTCTGTGCTTTCTATAGGTCATATATATATATATATACGACCACTAAAGGACACTGCAGATAACGTATCTGTTCATCTGCAATCACTCTGTTCGCAAACCTGCATCACATAATAGTGATGCACGACTTAGCCGCCATTTGAAAACATTGAGGATCATCTGCATTTCCAATAAGGAAATGGGAATTGAGGTGAAACATCCCACTTTGGCAGAATCGTCGTCGCCCGATGAGATGAACCAGCGTGCAACAACTTCCAACATCCACCTGTATCCTTCACTGCGACTGGGGGCGAAGAGACTCCAACACCATCATCAAAGTCACAGCATACAACTTGGGGAAATGACAAACCTTCTCATGGCTCAGAGCAAAGACAGGCCGTCAAGGGGGAAACCCTGTGAAGGGAGAAATAATCATGGAATGCAATCAGAGGACATGCGACTGGAAATGACGTCACGACCACAGGCAGCGGAGAGCATGGACGCCCTGTGTGAGGAAAGGGCATCAGAGGTCATCCGTACAGACGTCCGGGACCAGCCCCATCATGCTTACTGTGATGTCATGGAATCTGACGCTGAAATAGCAGGGAAACAGGAAGTGAGCGTCGCCGCTGAACATAAACCGGAAGTTCCTTCGTGCGGACGAACACCGTCACCGCAGGGAACGCCTACGCAAGCTGTGACGTCATCGTCGACGTCGTCAGGGAGCCGCGGGCGAAACTACCAGCGACACAACAAACCGCCACATTCGTACATCACTCTGATCGCCATGGCGATCCGCGACTCGCCGACCGGACGCGTCACGCTTGCGCAGATCAACGACTACCTGCGCGCGCGCTGGACCTTCTTCCGAGGCCCCTACACGGGATGGCGCAACTCCGTGCGTCACAACCTCTCCCTTAACGAGTGCTTCGTCAAGGTGCTGCGCGACCCTGCGCGACCTTGGGGAAAGGACAACTACTGGACCATCAACCCGCACTCCGAGTACGTCTTCCTCGACGGGTCGTTCCGCCGGCGTCGGCGCCGCTCGGCCCGTCGGCCGGGACCGGGTGCGGCCCCGCGCAACGACCTACCCGCGTCCGTGACGTCATCGTCACGGGATGACGCCGAGTTCTGCGTCCCACCTGCTGGCGTCCCCATCGACATCAGACACTTCCGGCCTTACAACGGAGGCCACATAAATCAACGGTCGCTCTCGGTGCCACGGTTACACCGTCCACCGCGAGAGAGCAGCCCTAGACCTAAAGCGCGGGAAGAAGGGCAGGAGAGACGCTTCTCGAGCAGCTTCACGATAGACAGCATCCTGGCGCGCGACCAGGCAGGCGGCATTTCCCCCGCCGCTACCAGCAGAGGAACCAGCGAGGCGAGCGTCTCCCGCGCGTTCCTCTACCCGGCATGCCTCTCGCTGCCGCCCTTTCTCAGTCCCTACCTGCTGGCTTCCGGGTACCGGACTCTCGCACCATGCTGGCCCGTCATGCCTCAGCTCCCGGGCGGCGGCGTTCACCGGTTTCGACTTCCGGCGGCGTTCCCGGTGAGAACGCCATCTGATGGTGAGTCCAGAAGCACGTGTAGCGACAATGGCTGCACTTGCAAGCAGTAAATAATAGCGAACTTTCGCTAACGCTGACTATATTAAGACTTATTGATATTGTAAAAACGTGTAATTAATTATGAAACTGTGATTGGAGAATGCTCAATATGTTGGATGCAGACGACAATTGCCCACATCGTGTATCTCAGAACTAGCTTTCCAGCTTTCAACGGACTGATTGGTGAAATATGCTTCCCATATAAGAAGGTTTCCATGATTTGTGGTAAACCTATAATTTATTGAATATTGTTCACATGCTATTTACTTATATCAAAATTAGTTTTGAATCAAATACTCGGAGAAAAAGAAGAGAGAAACATCCAGAATACTCGACTCTGAGTTGGACAGCCAACCTTTTCCTTAACTCATTCTCGTTCATCAAATAAATATTGTGGTCTCATTGTCTTAAAGCTATTTATCGCAAAATATACATACATTAACTGGTTTCAGATACGAGCGTCATTTCCAAGGACTAGACGCAAAGTAATATCCGAGCGAATGCGAGGATATTACGTAGAGCCTAGTCCGAAGAGATTACGGCCGCTTTTATCTGGGACCAGTTAATATTGTATTTATCATTCAGCATCCAAAATTCGAATTATTAGATAAAAGACAAAATAACTGCTGATCTTCTCACGCACTGCTTTGTACACCAAGGAATTTTCCCGTAATCTCCGGGAGCACCCGTACTCTCCACCCTGTGAATAACAGTCGCTATAAGTTTAGTATGGAGACTCCGTAATCGGTGGATATTCAAAATCCATATTCAGATATGGATTCCAGACATGTAATCTATATATTTGTGACTACTTTCTTTATATAATTAGTTCAGGTGTTTTAGTTGAGGTCTATTAATTATCCCGTGTCACTGGATCTCGTATAAAAATCAAACTGAATCCAGTAACCAGAGCGTAGACCTTAAAACAATAGTTATTAACATTATCATGTATACCCATGGCCGAACAGTCTATAGTTACACCCCACGAATTTTCAATTACCATATTAGTACTGAGACGTATTTCCAAGTACCATATTGATACCGCTCAGACGTATTTCCAAATAGATGTACATGTACTATATCAATACTGAGACGTTTCTAATTACTCTCCTGAGGCCCGCTGCGCCGGTGTCACATGTAAACGGCCAACGCACAAGCGCTTACTTAATATGTAAACATAAAATACGACACTTGCTAAAATGTCGCCATTTTTAAGTAATTGTATAGAACGTCCTAACCATGCTGTAGAAGCTACAAAACGAGATGGTAATTTACGGTTCGTACGGAACGGGGCGTCTATAAATCAGAAATTGAGAGAAATCATTTATTTCATTTGACTTAACAACTAACATTTCAATAAACGTTTTACGGAAGTGTTCCGTATTGTCACGAAACGTCACGAGATTTCATACAATTGTACACAATTGTATGAAATCGAGTGAAGTTTAGATTTTATCCTATCCCGTTACATGTTTTTAACTTCATATGTCACCTGTGGCATATAAATATTACATGGCATAACCATGGCATACAGTCACTCCATGTTAAGTCTATGGAGATTTATTTGAGCGGTAGGATAATTTCCCGTACGGAACACTGTTCTATCGTAAAACTGGATGAGGTTTAATCTTGGCCACCGTATTCCACAACTGAAGTTTGGCAAAGTGACTTCATGAGGCGAAGCCGAGTGAAGTCCGGAGCTAAAACTTCAGGAGTGGAATGCGGTGGCCAAGATTAAAACGAATCAGGTTTTGATTTTATCCTACCCTATCTCCTCGATTTTGGAATATTACGTGATAACAATGCTGTATGCCACTAGTGGCATATAAAACTCTGTATGCCAGTCAGTGTGGCATACGGAAACCCAATGTTAAGCCTATGGGATTTTATATTAGGGGTAGGATAAAGTACAGTACTTGTACGTTACATGGCGAAACGGTGCGTATTTACAGTAAATTACGGCATTGGTATATAGTTATTTTAAAAAACAACGTGATCATGCTATACAAGCTATAAAAGGAGATAAAAATTTACGGTTCGCACAGAGTGAGGGGCTTAGGCCATAAATTATTATCGAGTTTTTTTTGGCTTGTGCAAGTATGGTAGGTGGTTTTATATTTACTATATACCTGAAATTAATAAATAATTAACCTAATTAGGCCTGTACAGACATTTCTATCGTCATACGGCGAATTAGTGCATATTTACAGTATACGGCATGGGTATATAGTATATACGGAAGCAGGGTTACTGTGGCTGTAAATGATGAAAACGGGGTAAAATTGACGATAAAATGAACCGATACCGCAGGCAGAGGTTCAATGAAAGGTCAATTTTATCAAGTATTTATCACGTACAGACACAATGTGCCTGTTTTCCAATTGTTATATACTATAAAATAAGCATCTTTTACCTTCGCTTTTGTACGTTTTGTTGGGTTTCGCCGGCATTCACACCCTGTCCGACACGTACGTGCTGTACGGACATATATAAGACATACGTAGGAGCGGGGGGGTAAACGTAGACATACGGTCACAGGTATATGATGATATTTATGGCATGAGGCAGTGAGGCCCAGTACCGGGAATAATGTCAACCTCATATAATCTTGTATAATATACAACCATGGTATGCTGTTCTGTATGAATTATATACCTGAAATAAATTATTTACCTAAATTGGTGTAGAAACCATATTAAGGTGAACTCCACACTCCACCGATATCTCAATATACGGTATGGGAAGTATCGGTGCGTAAATGGACAAAGTACATGTACAGGTACATATAAAAGATAAACAATATTTTCAAAGAAGTGTCTTCTAAGCCGATATTTACTTGAAAACAAGTGGAGTTGTGATGTATGCACTTGTATGCACTTGTACAATACATTCCGGTTTTATCATCCTGGAAATGAGAATACGCGCATACTTTTGATATCCGAGTGCTTGATATATAACATGTAGGCTAAATTCATATTTGGGAAATAACTCATGCTTGTCAGATTTATATTTTTCTGTGTGTCATTTAAAAATTGCCATGTACAAGTATATCCACTATTAAAGACATCAGTATCATAAATACATAATCGCGTGTTCTTAATTATTTCAGCTTCATTAATTCTACACGATATGGAATTCGAAACTGTCTTCTTTATGATACAAATTGTTTACGGTCAATAGCTAACATTCTATTGTTCACTTATATTCTGAAACATTCTTCAGAGACATTAAATAAACTTTCGTGTTTGCCTCTCATAGGATAACAATACTTGATTGGAAATATTTTTATATAAAGTAGGAGGACACAACAATCGACAAACATATCTACTGAAGAAACCCGCCCAAAAGAAATCATAATCAATATATATGATCTCTCCATTAATGGTTATATACTTAATGCGCTTTGAATATGATAACAGAGTCAATATCTTGGTAATAAGATGCATAATGTAATCAAAATCTAATATCACTCACAAAATTTAAATTCCATAAAACGTTCAGAGGTATAATCCTTACTTGTGTACCAACTGTGGATACCCGAAACTGCATTTCAGGCCAATTATGTAAATGACAGTCTTTACAGAGTTATTATTCAATAGAGCCCACTTAGTATCAGATTCAGTAAAGGCTCTTAGGGCAGGGCGCCCTTTAACGGACACAGAGGCCCGGTCCCACGCCCGGCCCGCCCCTACCATGCTCCTCCTAAATCTCCAAACACACCTGTCCATCAAAACGCACGGATTGTATGAAGGCAACAAACGCACAAAATCTGCTTGGAGACGGGATGATCCCCCGACTGAGCCGCGCGCACCCGGATGATCCCCGTCCCACTTCCGGTGTCTCCCTCTGGCGCCGCTAGGAGGCGCGGGGGCAGCGGTGGGGCGGTCTGGTGTCGGGTTCGTGTACCAGTCGGCTCCGGGGCTTCTCGGAGTCGACGCCGCTGGGTGCTATGAATTTTTATGAATTGAAAATTGTGGTCGGAGACGGTGGGAGTCAACAGGAGGGTGAGGGCGGGGGCAAACACGACCAATAGTAAAGTTTACGGGAACCGTCCCCCCCAACACAGCCCGGACCGGACATGCGCACTACGTGCGGCTCATGCTAATGGTACTTTAAGGGGGCCTTGATTTGCATGAAGCCTTCCCGGACACCCGAGCTTGGCGCCCTCTAGTGGCGCGGTACAACACTAGTGGGGTTTAAGCTGGTGCATGCGCTTGTCGTGAACGAGCCTATGGTAACGACCGACCACGTAGCGGCCGACCACACGGCGGGGAGACGGGGGCCGGTTTACCGGCGTGGGGAGGTTAGATTAGCGCGCCCTCTCCCCCCGGCAATCCTTCTAAAAACCCACTCGTGGAAGGGCAAATTTACTCTTTGGATACTGTGGCAAAAAAAGAGAAGCCCCTTGTTTCTACACGTCGGCAAGAGGTTGTCACTGAAGACGACCTCTGGTGGGAGAGAGGGCACAAACGTTCCCAGAATGCAACACGCGTCAAATGTCAGACCGAGGCTAAATCAATCAATCATCTTGATTGACAGCAGGGTGACGTCAGACCTCAAACTCCGCCTTCTTACAAAGAACCAGGGCGAATTCTCAATAAAGAAAATATTCTCAGATTTCGTTAAATACTGAATAAGACCAAATGAAACTCAGTAGTATTTCTACGGATACAATATCTTGTTGGAAAAACTATATTCAGAAAATTGGTACATCAAAGTATATTTATTCACTCACAAAACGCATCGGCATTTCAGTCTTTTGAAGTAGAGGATTCAATGAACAATTACTTAACTACGTAATAAAGTTCGATTAAGAAGAGTTTTCCCGAGACATCTAGTTTTTCCCGACAACTATGGAAGTAGTATGTTTAGTTTTCTTATGTGGGGATACTGTATAAATATTGTTGAATTTATGTGGAAACCTAGCCCATGTATGTGAGGGAACTCAGTAATGAGACAGATCACGGCGGGTCGGCGGGTGCTCGGTCTAAACAACGAGTATAGAGAATTCGTTGGTCTGAACGACACAGAGCAGAGCCCGCCGTGTCCTCACGGGCACACAGAGTTGAGAATACTAATCACACAGATTGTTGACCAAGTATAAGGTTGTTTATGAATTGGAAGGTTGATGTCAGGAGTCTCTACTTGAGGGATTATGGCTGACTTGAGAGAAAGAAAGAGAGGGGAATGAGAGGGAGAGAGAGAGAGGGAGAAAGAGAGAGAGACACACTGCACCGCTAGAGCAACCTACAGAAACTCGTTTTGCGTTTCGATAAACTGGAGCGGTGCAGTGTGAGAGAGAGAGACAGACACAAAGAGACACACTATCCTTCACCGATATTTTCTGAAACACAACTTAATATCACAAGATGCAACTTGTGAAAGCGCAGTTTATGATATCTATTGCATGCATACAATACAAATAGAAATATATCTATCTTCAGAATAATGACAATTTTATTCCAGATCGGATTGGTTCAGGAGCTCTAGTTTCAAGAATCGCCGCCAGGTGGCTCCTGTCTGAATTACTGCTCGGGAAATACTGCATCCCAGAAGAGCCAGTCTTTCCTGAGACTAGTTACCCCACTGTACCGCCACCTAAACGAATCGTATGATATTCCTGAAATCGCTTCTCAAACGGGACCGAAACAATTAACTGCCGAGTGGTTTTATCGCGAGGAAGCTACGGCTGGTACCCGGTGAGAGCTACAACTCCATTGGCCTCAGACCGACCATTGTCAAAAAGAAGCTACATGTAGTTAAGTAGACTCGTCAATAAAATACTTTAATTCCTGATCGCATGATGCGAGGTGCTCTGTTGCCACCTAATGGACATCAGCACAACTGCGCTTTTGTGATGCGGGCGCTACCTGTACCATACAAACTCCACAGAGATCCCGGCATTTTTCAAACCCGCCCATCTACATCAAAACTGAATTCTTACTCAGTTGGGCTCTGAACCACCATGTCACCCTACCTCCCAGAAACACATATAACGTAACCGTTTTATCATATAACATAACATTATACTTCATATACTCGTATAATCCTCAATAAATACTTTATTTAAGAGCGCCCCAGTCATAATTTGGACCCATAGTATAAGGGGCCGTCCCAGGTCGCTGGGTCCCAGCTCTCGGCCGCCGGGGCTTCCGTTCCCGGCCAACCATACATCATATTTAAATGGATTTATTCAGAAAAGAAAAACACCGAAATACCGGAGATTGTCTGATAACTGGCATCCTATAATATATAAAAAGTTGAGTTTTTGACAGGATCTGCTTGAAGTTTAACACCCACGTAATTAACCAAACCAAGCCATGAAGACTAACGTCATGGGAGTGCTATTATTAGGAGAAATTTTGTATCCCTGAAAAGGGCAGCATAAAACGACTACACAATGCAGCTAATATATACAAACTTTTTTTCACACGTCACTATCCTTGCTTTTGAAAGAATTGAAGAAAACCATATTGGCCCATTTGATCTGTCAAGATTGAATGAACTGGACAAAAGGTTAAATTCACTGATTTGAAATTAGAATGAATCCTAAGGAACCAATTTTGACAGATAATTAACAATATTGAAAAATCACCAGGTGGTGCCACTGTGAATTGTAGGATATGCCTTTAAATGGTTAACACGATCTCGCAGATATGATTACAAAGCATGTCTCTTTTCCTTCCCTCTGCTTGGTTTTAACGCACATCACTTTCTCATATTTCATCACACTCTGATGCCTTTGCATGTTTATTTTATCACTGTTGATGTATTTGTTCCACCTCTCTGTGACTGTCGTAAAGTTGTCGTAACTGGGCGAGTAGCTCCCCAATATTCACCCGGCGTTTACTACTGTCCTACTTTTTCCTCATCTCGATGACTGTCATAGAGTTGCCGCAGCTGTGTTAGCAACTCCCTGATATTCACTCGGTGTTTCGCTGACACGGGGAGTACCTTTAACTCAGTGCGTCTACGCAGTTCCTCCAGGTTGTGTTTTGCGGAGGCCAGGTCGATTTTATTGGCGACGATGGCATGCGGACGGGAGGCCAGCCCGGGCCGGTACTGCTCCAGCTCGTACTGGAGGTGCTCGAGCTGAGTCCAGGGCTGGTCGGTGGACATGTCCAGCACGTACAGCAGACACACGCAGCGCTCCACGTGGCGCAGGAAGGCAAACCCCAGCCCGTAGTTCTGGTGAGCACCACGTATCAAACCAGGGATGTCCGCAACTGTCGTGGGAACAGAGAATAAATAGCAGCTCTTAAAATAGCGAAATAGATCATTCATATCTCACAGATTGACACGTCTGTGAAAAACAAAGTAAGGTGTCACCCTATAAGGCTATAAGATAGGGAAGTGTATTTCAATTATCACACGGAGGGACCAAATATTATTAACATGTAAGTCTGGAACAGTTGTGGGAACAGAGAATACATCAAGGTTCAGCATGGTCTGTGGTCTTTAGGGCAGGCCGGCTTGCCACAGGCCGCTGCCGGCGGTGGGATTCTACACCTCGTCAGCACCTGGCACCAATCTGCCAGCGACTCCCATATAAGCCCCAGCCATGGCTAGAGCCTGGTTTGTGGAACTCTCGCTTTATAAATTTCAAACACCATGAGCGGCTAACAAAGTTTTTTCTGTTCATCTTAGCATGGATTGTACACTCAACACTACACTACCCATGATTTTATCATTATTAGGATGGCGATGTATAGACTTTACTATATTCACAGTTTGAACAAATACAAAAGTCGACTGATTTTGATACTATGATAGGAATTATGTGGCTTTTACGTATACCTTAAAACAAATTTGATTTTAGAACTACATACTGTAAAGCTATAAGAAATAGAACTGTGTTGCAATCATTACAAAAAGGGACGAATTTAGCCATTATTATGTATTATTAACAGCGATGTACGTCTGTTTAACACATAAGTAGAATCAGTTACATAATCAACTATATAGCGCATAAGTAAAAACAAAGAAATGTTTGAGATCTAGATCAGTGGCAAATGTTACTCGGTTGATTAGTAGCCTTATCAGTAGTCTACATCAGGATGGTAGAGGGTGACGACTGACCTGCGAGCTGCTCGTAGTCGTCGTACTCGACGATGCCCACGTGCGGGCGCAGCGTGGTGAACGGGTAGGCGGCCACGCGAGGCTTGGTACGAGACACCGCTCGGAGCAAGGTCGACTTGCCCGCGTTAGGAAATCCAACCTGCACAGAGCACATACATCCATGGTTATAATAAGGCTATGGGCGGCTTGGCCTGTGACACGGCTCTTAGTAAGGTGGACTACTCCACGTTAGGAAACCCTAACTACACAGAGAAAACAAACTTACATGATTACACGGATACAGGTGCTCAGTTCTTTGATTATATAGGTTCGAGATTAAATGTGATCATTCTTCAGTCTTTTAAATCCAATTTGATACACTTAACATCGTCTTGTATAATGTACGACCATAGTATATTTGTTCTGTATGTGTATAACTAATGACATATCGCACAATATGAAAATAATCAGCAATGTGAAAATAGGCACTAAATACTGAGCCTACATTATCCCCCAGAGTAAAGATAAAATTTAAGAAAAAGAAAAGAAAATCTACCCTAACAATTAAAACCATGTCATTTTCTAAAGGTTCTGCCAGCTGTTCCCTTCTTTAAGACAGCCTCACAACATGTACAACACTGTTATTCTGAAGATTCCCGTCTCCTTTCAATGAGAACTGAGCTTGTATAGGCACTTCGTACAATTCAGTTTGAAATACAGAAGTTGATTAGGATGATCTCAAATGTATATTTTTACTCAACTGTATTATAATAAGTCAGTGTTTGAAAACCATGCAGGTGGCGCCATTATAAATTGTCAGAAATAGTAATCTAATAGGATGAAAAAAGTAAACTGCCCGTACTTGTTGTTTTGCGTATTCGTTATGGGATGCGACACTAACACCGTCTAGCACTAAATATCCTCGAGGTGGGTCTTTACGACTATCAGAGGAAGAACTAACTCTGTGTTATTTGAGAAAGTGTAGTTACACCCTTATATTTTCGGGGTTCTACGAAACTTTCCTTCTGAGGCTGACATGTGGCACCATCTGGAGGATTAGGAGTGATCGCCCCGGGGAAGTGTGTACTGCTACTAGCTGTTCACGCCGGATTTAACAGATGAGACAATAATCGATGGTCTAATACACAGGCGTCCGTAAATCACGAGGGGTTGATGCATAGTAATACACAAGCCCAGTGGTTTATACCGCTGCCTGTTAAAAAATACATCGTTTGTTGTATATGCTATTCTTCTTCACAAATGAATTGAAATCAGGAATTGCCATATTATAAGGTTTATCAGCAAGTACTATACTGGTATTTTTTGCTCTTTTTGCAGAAAGGGACTACAAATCTGTTTGGGAGTTCATTTTCCCGTAACTAATGGCTTTGAAATCCGTAATGAATGGTTATGGGTTGACAAACAAGAACCTATAGATAGTGGTTTACTGTGGCCCCATACATTCTCAATGGATACTTCGTAATGTATAGATAATAATAGAGAGCCTAGAACATGGCTTAGCGACAGAAAGTTTTTTTTTCTTTCCCATAGTGACAGAAAGGTTTAGGAAAATCCACACAGATGAAATGAAACGTGAAAGTTCCATACCAGCCCCATGAGCGCCATAATCCTCAGCTCTACGGCCACACACTGCCATAAGAAGTGAATCACAAAACAGTTTCATACCAGTCCCACGTGCGCCATAATCCTCAGCTCTACGGCCACACACTGCCATAAGAAGTGAATCACAAAACAGTTTCATACCAGTCCCACGTGCGCCATAATCCTCAGCTCTACGGCCATCTTGCACATCTCGCCCTTGGCGCCTTCCTCGAACACCATGGGCGCTCGCTCCTCGTTGGTCAGGAAGAAGTGGTTCCCTTTGCCGCCTGCACCGCCCCGCGCCCCGATAAAGTAGTCATCCTCCGTGGCCAAGTCGGCCAGCGTATTCCCGGCCTCGTCCTTGAACAGGGTGCCTACAGGGACCTGCCCCAGACGTGAGCAAACTCATGTAAATGCGGAGGGTTTTTCGTAAAGATCCCAAATATCTCATTTTAACGATAATTTCTAGGCTCCATGAATAATGTTTTGATTTCTATAAACAAACTTATACATCAGTAGGATTCTATCAAAATAATTATTAAGTAGGATGTTTCCACCTTGGCCAACAGAAGTTTGAAGTACCTGGACATAGAGGTGGTCGGCGTCCTGTCCATGACAGTGTTTACTGGAGCCTTTTGTGCCGTTTTCTGCCCGGTAAATAGACTTGGTGTGCTGCAGCGATTTGATGGAGTGGTCAGCTGCCACACAAATAAACAACAATCTCATGTATCAACGCTGTATGTTCGAAGTGACGTTAATTAAATTAGGCTAATTGTGAGGCGATCCTGGTTTCAAGGTACCATCTCGCAATGAATTTTGTTTTCGGGTGGTGATACATTTTGAATAAATTTGACTTTGTGATTGCAATCAGAATAGCTTCCAATCTAAAGAGCCTTTTCCTGATTCAGCAATATTTGAATGAGAAGGACTGGTCTTTAATATTTTCGTGCTTTTTGTTTCTGGAGTAGCTTAACTTTAGACTCGATGGGGTTGGCTTTATTCACGGCCTCATTCCGTAACTAAATTGTCAATCCCATCTCGTCGTGATGTACGACCATGCTTCAAGGCATATCGGACAGTTTGGCTTTGAAATCAAAAACCATGTCAATTACCTGAAAATTGATTATAATGATCTCAAAGTGTTGTGGAACACATATCTAACTTAAAAATCAGGTGTCACCATGCTAGTTTTTGATTTATAAATTAAAATGATATTATCGTAGTAGGATATACAGCAATTCTTAAAAGTTATTTTTCACATAGTAAAAGCGACGTCATTTTCTTCAAATTTTAACAGAATATAGCAAATTTGGAGTACCGCATTTCTAACTTTTAAAAATTATGGGTCACTTTCCTTTTTTTTTGAATGAAGAAAACTATATTTTAAGTACATTTCCTATATGAATTAATCAAATATGAATTGCAATAATTAACCTATTGGGTTGGGTCTAACTATCTTTTCGTATCTAATAAAATAAGTCAAAGGAACTGGATTGATGATAATTATCAGTATTTGAAAATCACCAGGTGGCGCCATTGTGTATTGCAGGATATGCCTTTAAGGCTGTTCTTTATAGGGACTGTACCTTTAAATACGATGTGTCCTCCGTTACCACCGTTGCCTCCGTCCGGGCCGGCAAACTCTTTGAATGGCAGGCTCATGAATGACAGGGCTCCGTCTCCACCCTTGCCTCCTATGACCCTCACATACTTAAAATCTTCAAAGTGTTTAGACTGAAACAAATATTCAGAAGTTCAGAAGTACATAAAATCTAACGACTTACCAAAGACTACGTTAACTTCCTCACGCAAGCCACCTACATGTAAATACATGTGCATGGAGCCTAGGACATTTGCATTAAGCGGTGTTCCACCCTGACGGTGATCTAAAGTGGTGATTCCACCAACACACAAGATATAGCGAGATTAGGCATGATTTGTTTGTCTTGCTAAATCTTGCTAGGTTATGAATAATCACGAACATATTTTCCATGATGTGTCTTGAGGTGTCGCGGTGGTAGAGCACCAAAATAGACAAACGACATCGCATGCTACGTATCGAGACAATGGAGGTGCGACACATCACGACAATGTAAGATGTTGTAACAAGATATACCACTGCAAATCCATCGTGTTTATGGAACCAGCCCTTAAGCTGATTCAGGCCGATTTGCTGACCGGCAAGGTCAGAGCGATGATGGGGGATTCACATACAGGGTCATCAGGTAAGCAGACCTCACAAAATTTAGGACAAGATGCAGCTTGGTACTGTGAGACACTGCCCGTCTCAACCAATAGAATTAAGCAACTTTTCCATGCACGTTCATATAAACATACACTTATCATTGCTCTCTACATTGATAATTTTATGAAAGTACGCCATACTATTTTGTGAATGTAATGAATGTAGAAAAAAAACCATCTTAGCGGCATTGCTGATTTTTGCTTCTAATGTTCACTCCTGATATCATTATATCATTATTGAATATCAATATTGTGGCAGGCACACAAGACAGGGGAAGGCTGGGACGGGGATACCCGGGTCGGTGGGAACAGAGGCAGGGGTGTAAATCTGAGAGGGCTGCAACCCTGGATGAATCTCTGGTGGCCGGACTCCATTAGAACTTCCCACGCTTTACAGGTCCCCCACTTTAGCTTTAAACTTCTCCGCTATAGTGCTACTCCCACTAAAGCTGGGGATGTTGGGTGAGTGTCATCACGATGTCATGGAATGGTTATAAATACGGCCAGTGCTGAGCATTGAGCATCATTTCTGTGTACCAGCTGCATGAGAAGAACGATAAGCTAGCGTTATTATAGAAGAGAAATTGTAGGTTACCTGTATGCTACTTGGATTATTAATGAACTACGTTTCACGCTTATACTCTATTCAGTTATATTCGTTTTGGTGTTATTGTTACAATATATAACATTGCAAATATAACCTTATAAGAGATACCCTTTTAAAGATAAAGTTGACCTGGACAATATTTCAGATAAGTTCAGAACTAGATAAATATCAAAATCATAAATGAAGTCAACATTTCACATGGTGTGGGCCTTACCTCTTTTCTGTTAGACTTTGCTTTCCGTATGCTAACTGGCCGCGCTGTACACATCTGTTTCACGTAGGACCACGTCAACAGCCGAGTACATGGTCGTGGCAGAATTGACTGTAGTCCAGGCAACATTCTTTGAAATAATACAAAAGGAAAGACTTGGAGTATTACATGGTGGAAACTATCACTCAAATCCATGTAAACTGTCAACAGTTTTAGTTACATTGTATTTGATCATGGACAGTGTATTCTCTATGGACATGAAACTGGCTGTAGATAAGAGTGTGAGAGAGGCGCCGATGTGTGCCGTACCCGGCCGGCGCCGACCGCGGCGCCGTCTGGTGGCAGAAATAGGGAACCACTCTGGGTCTCTGTCAGTATCAGTCTGCAGTGACATAAAGTTTCCATTTTTCTTAAATACCGATACTTAGAATAAAGCTAGAAACGCAATTCAAGGGGTCCCAGAAAGGCATGTAATGAGTATTTTGGAAGGGTCAGGTCTCATAAGGCCAAGACACTTTTAAGATTTTCATCTCTGGGGATACTTTTCATGTATTTTCTTTTAATCTCAGGGCATTGTTTCAGGGGTATCTAGATGCTTCGCCTCGTAGCCAGCACACTTCGGTTTTCCGCAGGTGACCAACAGACACTATACTTTAAAAAAAAATTTATGTCAGGTCTCTGTGAAGAATTGATGTAGCAACATCAAATAAAGATAAGTAGATAGCTAAAGATGTGCGGAAATCAGTTGGTAAGTTTATCTCTTGATTCACGAAAGGCAACACTTGATTATTTCCCGTTGTTTGTTATGTCATTTGCCACAAGTGTGTGAGCGTTGCCTACCCAAAACGATCTAGTTCAATCAAATGCAGGATTTGTAAAAGATAATATCAAGCACTTCATAAAGAATACATCACAAAACATTTCGGGACTAAGATTCTAAAATTGTGGTATCACCTGTCATTCTACCAAAGAACTTCGGCCCTTTGGAAGTAAGACTTGATTTTCCTTATGTCCTATCTTAGTCAATAATCAATATAATTACTTCAGATAAAGAGTAATTTGTAGATGAATCCCACAGAATACAGTTTATAGCAGATCAAATGTTATTTAGAGGTGATTACTTTCAGTTTCCAGCTATGTTAATTGTCTTGAAATATTTAAGAAGATAGTATGTTTATTTCTATATGCCATTGCAATTCATTTTTCATTAATTTACTGTGAAATCAGATAGGTAACATGTCTTATGGTTTTTTACCAAAGAAATTCCGACGTTCAATCTACAATAGGCAACCTTAGCCATGAGACAGGTTTATGAAATGTACACCAACAGATAGTGCAAAGTCGTAGCTTTCTAACAATGTTTCGTTTAGTTTATTTGTGCCATATTAAACGCTTAGGACTATCGGAGGGTCACTGCAAGTCCTGCAATTTCCCAAATGTGAAGACAAAACCCCACCATTTCTCAAGGCTAAAATTTTGAATAATTCTAAAAATAATATAGCTATAGTCATGATTCAAAAAGCATGACGATTCTGTCACTGAGCTGCATCATTTCAATACCATAATTTTGTAAATATAGCATTTTAAATTTGTTCATGTGATCTACCCTGACATACGCCCCTCCCCCTCCCATAGGCAATAGTGTTAAATCAATTCTTTCTCATATATACATGTATATGTACACATGTAATGTAAAGTTTAGTAAATAAAGCCAGGTGAATTCTGGCTTCCAAATTTTTTTTTTTTTTTTTTTCGGCTGTGGTAAGAAGTGTTTATGCCACGTATCATTAATCTGGCTTGCAAATTTTAAACATCTATAATCAAATCCTCTAATATGCAGCTATCCAGCCCTTGAGAAATGTGGACTGTTAATGATGGTTTAAGAGCAATGACTGCAAACTGGCGTATCATAGTTATAGGATTAGATATCCACCATCTAGGAAGTGCACCCTTAGCCTGTCAGGACATGCTGGCACGGGAGGTTATGTACCTGATGCTCTGAGACCTATCTTAAGGGGTGTTCTATTGAGACAGCGGAGGCACCAAAAAGACAACTTGTATGTGCTAAGCTACATTGCACTGCAATCACCTGACATTGACCATTGAACTGAGTATAGATACCAATTATAGCTGCACTGCACTGCATATGGTCATGGAGCAATCTTCTAACAGCGGTATTGCCTTTGATAGTCTTAGCATATTCATGCACAACCAACAAACTCTAAAATCATTGCAGTCTTCTTGTGCAGAAAAAAGTCCTGGCTTGTTTTAAGTACTTCTGAAGCATTTCTTCTGCCAGAATTAGACTTCCCTGGCAATTTCAGATCAAATGATTATGTGGTAGCCCCAGTTTAGACCATAAACGTGATGTCAACAAATCGTCGAAACAACCGATTTTCTTCAAGAAAAGAATGTTTAAATAAAGTCTGAGTAATGTAAATAGTCCGATTTTAACTGTTACATGTTCATAAAGCACAGAAGAAGGTCGATTGATATAGTTTTCACCATTTTAGGCTCTGACAGCACTTTGTATTCACCAGCAATATGGCAGATTGATCTGTTGTCAGGCGAATTTGCATAAATTGGAGGGTATTTTGAACCGGAAGTGTCCAGCCGGATCAGAGAATATTCTCTGCCACAATCACCATGCTTATATATATTTATAAATTTCTTAATTCTGCTAGAAGAGATCAGACACTGTTGACCTCTAAATTGTATAGATTATCCCAAATGCACAGTTCTTATTTGGGTGAACCACAAAAACGTATATCATTGAAATCGAAACGCCCCCACCCAGGCAAATACAGCGAAATGAAACACCCCCCCCCCCCCAGGCAAATACTGCGAAATGAACCCCCCCCCCCCCAAGGCAAATACATCTAAATAAAATCCCCCCCCCCCCAAGGCAAATACCTCTAAATAAATTGCCCCCCCCCCCCAGGAAAATACCCTCATATAACTTGCCCCCCCCCCCTCCAATAGCTCATCCCCCCCTGCCGTAAATAATGAACGGTCCCTAAACATTGGCGGCGGGGTCGCTTTTGACACTGAGGCCAGTGAGGGCCGGTATAGCGACGGATTCATTAACTGCTAGGACGGCCCCAGCCGATATGCTGCTGCCAGCAGATATAACTTTGAATAGAGTCGATCACATCTGGCTGTCACGGCATAATTTGTCTATAATTGAAAAGGCTGGAAGGAACTTGACCAGGGTGGGGTTTCTCGCGAAAGTAATTGCAATGACCCCTATTATCGCTCACCTATAATAGTGATGGTTTTTATAGTTTTCTGCGATTTCCCTCCCCCCTAAATTCAACAATGTGATTACACATTGTGACTGTACATAAACTCATTAGTCTACTACGTTGAACACACAAAGCTATCGATGTAAATCCCATAACTGTATAAAGTTTACCTTGTCCCACTGCACCAGGCCTGCATGGCAGACGAAATTACACTCTTTAGCAGATTCTCTGTCACCTAAGAAGAGTGGAGCTTAACCCTACCTCTGCTTGGCTGAAATAGTTGCTGCGGTGGAGTCTAATGAATTCCTTATAGAATAAGTTGTATTTGTAATATAAAAAAGCAGATTACTAATTTCTAGACATTTTACTGTATTAATAAATATATTGATTAGATCAGTGGTTGTGCTGTCTGTTTATGTAACACAATTTCCAGCCAATCAGGTTCGAGTCTGGGCGAAGTCCGTGAGAGTGGGCGACCCGATCATCCGTGCTCCGACGCAGTCGTCGGTAAGATCCACGGACCCAACAGAAGAAGATGGCGTGTAAAACGGAGGAGGAAATTATCACCTCTTCTATGCCAGAGGATGATCCTAATCAGAATTCCTCTGCAGTATCATCGCACTTGGAATTTAAGCCTAGATGGGGACCGCAACATTCAGGTGCCAAGGAACTGGCATCGCAATACACATGGGGTAGGTGCTTTTTCAATGTTGATACTTGCTTGAACCGCCTCTACTCTAGATAACTGGTGGGTGCAAGGTAGTGACTGACAGTGCCTCCCAGATTCATTTCAGCCGAAGAAGATCGTTTTTACAGGGGCTTATACAAGCATCCTATTTACCTAGTGGTGATTACATAAGGGAATGTCGGTGTGCATTCCGCTGTAACACTATAAACAAGAAATACTTTTGTATCGAAATCTCTGGTATGTTGACGAAGCCCTGGCCGGTTCGAAATCACCCGATCTCAGTAGGTCTAGATTGTCAGTTGGCTTGAACAGCAGGTTATATAAACTGTCCGACTCCATAGCTTTTCAGTCTTGGGCTCAACCCTCTATTACATTACGGTTTGGTGGCTGTGATCCGCCATTTCCTTGGAAAATGTTATAATTCCATGGCGTTTATTGCAAGGTAGCCTACTCCTCCCGGGCAAAGTTTCAGGGTCTGCACTACTTAGAAAATTTAGAGGATTACTAATGTAATAACCCACAAATTATTATATATATATATTTAAATGTGTATATACTAATATCAATTTCCATATTAGGAGGACACTATCAATATTAACTGTACTACAAATTACCAAGTTTATGAGGACGCTTACATAACGCAGAACATGCACACGTTATAAAACACATTTTTTTCTGACCTCTGTACCTGGTTATATGCTCAACTTACATTTGTAATCATGTATGTAGGGAAAGCCAGGGTCTCATTTGTAGTTCCATGCCACTATTTTAGGGTGAGTTATACTCTTGACAGTATGTTGTTTGTTTATATGATATTACGTTTCGTCAAGCATTACGGATTTTCTGAAGGTTCAGGTTTTATCACTGGTGTTACAACACATTCCTGGTGATTGAATTTATGAGATTAGTTTAGGTAGAGATTTCAAATTTCACCCTTACACTTTAACTTACCGAGGTGACACACTTTAACTTACCTTTTACTTCCTATACCACATTGACATCGCATAAGAAAGACTAGGCTCTGATACAACAGTCTGGCACCATGTTTGCAGTGTAGCCTCAACGAATGTACGACGATTCGCACTAGAAGCCGATTCGCACTGGTACTAGAACGATTCGCACCAGATGATTCGCACTAGGTGTTACCATTCCTCTATAATGAAATATATTATTACAAAACTTTGTCAGTCTTTCACCAGCAGACTTATTTTACTCACAGTTACTTGAAATAACGTAAACTATTGCCAGTTCTTGCATATCCACGCGTAGGAGCGGAACAAACTCAGATGTCAGTGTCACCATTTGTTTACCTCGGCCGTTTTGGCACTCGCAGGTGTAATGGAAAATAGTCATGTTCCCTTTAGATAATCAATAAATGAACTTAGAGTCTCTTCTATATTTCTGTAGCTATTAACTAGTTTTTATCTCGAGTCTCTACATTTATATTTTTGTGAAGTTATAACATGAATTCCAGAGATGTTGTTATCAAAGTACGAATGGTACACGGGTGGCCAGGGCGGCCGTGTATACATCAGCCATAACTCTGTGAACATTTAGAATAGAAACACCAGATAACCACTAATAGATAGCTGGACACATCTGTGAAGCAGTCATTAGGTTTACATTTTGATTTGCGAAAGGTAACAAGCAAATTTCCCGTGTTGTGCGAAACATCGTGGTTTGTTTTCGTTTTGATTTCCAGTGCGAATGGGATTGTTTACAGTGCGAAACGTCGAGTGCGAATAGTTTGACAGTGCGAATCGTCTGATACCCGCCTCAACCCACAACCTTTGGATTTATAGCAGATCAGCAGAGAACAAATTTTAACCAAAATTCAAACCGACAATTTCCCTTGAGTATTTCCTACCGTGGTCAAATACACTGGGTACTTCCTGTCCCATCAATGAACAATTTTCCATTAATCTAACGGTATGATGTCTGAATCATAGACGTTTTGTGGTGACTACCGTTTTGCCGTGGCGATTGGACAATTTGCGGTGGCTGTTTTGCTTTGAGCATGTGGATGATTTGCTGTGATCTTTTCACGGCTCGAGATGTGCCAGAGTCCGGTCCTCGCCCGGCAGACTGCGGGTGACAGGGTGCGAAACTCTAACCCTAACCCTAAGAGAGGATTGGCAGAGACGAGCCCACCCCCTTCCATTCAGTTTTCACTGCAAAACGTCCACCACGGCTCCTGGGGAATGTCATGGCAAAACGTCTAAACCCACCGCAAATCAGTAGTCACAGCAAATCGTCTAAGTACCGGATGTCTATAGAATGTAGGCACAATTTACTACCCATATCATCTCTACTACAATTACTGCCACTTTTTGTTGTTGCCTTATAAAATATGGAAATACCCCATATTGTTTAACCAATCATGATTCTCTTTTAATACTAATAACAGTGTTATAACAACAAATTAAATCATATCATAACTAGGCAGTCATAACCAACTAGTGGTTGACACATAGTGATACACAAGGGATAGAGAGCATTACGTCGTCAACAACGAGTATGTTTTCGCCATCCACATTTGGACCACAAATCTGTTTTGGAGTGTATTCTTTTTTGATTGATTATTCAGGAAGTTCGCATACAGACAATTTTCGCGGTCTACCACTTGCCCCAAAACACAGCTCGCATTGAAGTCAATTGTTAGGTGTCATCACATGGGTCGATACATACACAATATTGACTGGTTTCAGTTACAAGCGGCCGTATGCTCCGAGGAGTTGACGCATAGTAATATCCGAGCGAATGCGAGGATATTGCGCAGAGTCAACTCCGAGGAGCATACAACCGCTTTTATCTGAAATCAGTCTATATTGTATTTATTATCCACCTTTCCTGGGCAAGTGGGATTTCGATATCAGTTCATTTTAGTTATGCACAATGTTTCCGTACGCACTATTTTTCCGTATGCGCCACCCGGAGCATACAACATATCCGTATGCGCCGGGTATGTCCATACAAACTCCCTATGTGTTTTCTATGGACCCTTTGTATTAGGTGGATAATAAATTGTGAATATCCTCCCATAATCAATGACTTTGGGGCCCGTAATCATCGTATTTGAAGTCTATGATCAATGCTTATATGTTCTTACAGCTTAGGAACAATACCTAGTGGTTTACTACAGCTCATACATTTTCAATGGGGACTTTGTCGGTGAATGATAAATATGCCTTGTGTCTTTCTCACGTGCTTGACATACTGTATATATGAGTTAAAGTGTAAATTGGGGAATACAAAGATGGGCTTTGAATGCTACCATGACTAGACATATACAACATTTACATCACAAGACAACTAGAGCATTTCTTTGGAAGATAATCAACCCCAAGACCTCAGGCATGTAGCCAGATACACTTTCTTTGTATCATTAAGAAGGAAAATCCATCGTTGGTATGATGTTATGCAATATAGCTTCACCATCCATCAAAGGAACGTCTTTATTACTGAGTCAGAAGGATTGGGAAATCTAGGGTCGTTTTACTGACCTCTGTGCACCAGTGCCTGCGATGACCTTAGTAGCAACTGACAGCTTTGGATATTAGGGACACGCGTAAGATATGGAAGCTAAGTGCCTTCTCGTTGGGTTTTGAATATGGCCGTCAAATTGGACAAAATTATCGCCTGGACTTCCAGTCATGACCATGGCTGTGAATGATATGCTAAGAGAGAATAGAACAAAATAATTTGCTAGGACATACATCTCCTTTTTGTTAAACAATTGTTCATTAGCAACGACGTAATATCAAACCTAAAATAGCTGATAGGTTGAACTACTCCCTAGTGGATAGCAAAGTCTTTGAAAGAGGAGTTTCATTACTTTGCGAGACACTGATCTCGTCAAAAGGCACTCTTCAGTATATCCTGTTGAACTGTCAAATCGTACAGGAAACTAGAAGGAAAGTACTTGAAAAATAGTAATATACGGATCTCAGTATAGACACTCAGTGTGTATGATTCGTCATCAGGGCATTGCAGTATCAACAGTGCATTAGGAAGCTACAGAAAGTAGGCGCAATCTTGTCAACTAGGCTATGGGAATGTCAATGGCAAGTTGTCCGTCCCAATTTTAAGTGGGGGTGGTTGGGCTTGGGTATCTTATTATATTGTTGTGACACATTAGTAATTACATCTTATTTAAGCTAATCAGTGGGAGTTCACTTAATATGGTTAGTCGTATAATAATTCACTAATAGACAGTACATGGAAAAGTAATGATTAACTACGCATGGAAATGTTGCTATCGGAGATGAGGTGTTGAATTCTTAGACGACCAAACACCCAGGTCTAAACACAAAGTTTACACACTTGGTTCTCAAAATTTAGAAATAACACATGGAAATGTATACTGAACATTGTTACATTCCAATTTCTCTATTTGGGAAACCTACATGTACTTTCTCTTGGCCTAACCAATCTGGCTAGCTCTATATAACACTTCTTGAGTGGCGTACCGTGGTTGCGATCAACATGTATGTCCTCCACACATATACACAGAGCTACCATATAGCATGGCATCAAGATATATTGCTAGCACGCAGCTAGCCATCATTACAGTAACACCAGCAATAAATCTTGTAACCGGAGTCTTGGAGTCATTCATTCATAGTACTATCCATGTACCCTGGTAGTAACATTGCTGAAGAACTCCTAAGGCATCCTAGTGAGAAGACACTATCCAAACATCTCACACCTAGCCATCATTGCAGTAACACCAGCAATAATATCAAGAAACGTCACGAAATTTCATACAATTGTTTATATGGCATGAGTTGTTTTCGCGGAATGATGCTGAGTGATATCTGCAGCAGAAGACAACGAGCGCCATGTAAACAATTGTATGAAATTAAGTGACGTTTAGATTTTATTCTACCCCATCACATGTTTTTAACTTCATATGTCACCTGTGGCATATAAATATTATATGGCATAACCGTGGCATACAGTCACTCCATGTTAAGTCTATGGAGATTTATATGAGGTGTAGGATAAAGCTTGTAACTGTATGAAGTCTTGGAGTCATTCATTCAGATTACTTTCCGCGCATCCTGATAGTAGCATCCTAATAAGCCAGGTGATACATGTGCACATTCAGGTCATGCGTATTAGTAATCCAGGACATGGCGAGAGGGGATTGAGTACAGTTTATAGGTCGGTAAATGCGCAACAAAAACAGTAGGATAACTATGTCATAAAAAGACCTGAGGATCTTTCCGTAATGACCCTTTCTGTCGATTTACGTTTTCATTTGATTATTACAGTTTTAAACCTATGTTACAATTTCCTTTTTATCATTATTACACAAGTGTAGTTTGTACATCTACATGTTAATTATCTTATTTTCTCTGTAATTTTTGTGTCATGGTATTAATTACATTAATGTGGTTGACACTGTATAAATGGCAGAGTGAATGAGTTCAAGTTGTATATTCTTACACCATTCATAAAGTGACTATATTGGAACAGATCTGCAGATCTACCAGCGCTATATGAGTACAATGAGACCTCGGTAGTAGAGTCGATCCTGTATAGCTGTATTGCGAAGTGATTCTGGAAGTTTTAGAATAACAAGGATTCAACATGGTTCACAGGCATTCGATATACCGATTATTGGGAAGGTGAAACAACAATGAATTTCGATTTCCAGTGGATCAAATTACAATTAGGGATCGGTTGAACTAGGTCGTAGTACGGGAACTAGTGTATTCATATCGGGGCAGGTCTCTATGGACTGAGTAATGGTGTGAATGGGCAGTTAATTGCATGTATATGTAACAGTGAAACATGATGAAATGATTACTCATCGCAAATACGTATACATGGGGCCGTTCATTAAGTATGTATATAACTTTTCTGAAAAATTTGACCCCCACCCTTCCCAATCATTTACTATACCCATGCCGTATTTACTGTAAATATGTACCGTTTTGACATATAACGTAAAAATACTGTACGGACCACCTTACCAAACATGTTTATTAACATATCGGTTGTTAAAAACTTGATGATAATTTACCGTTTGTACAGAACTCGGCATAAATTACCATCTCGTTCTGTGACTTGTACAGCATGGTCAGGACGTTCTATATAAGTACATATTTTACCTTAAAGGCATATCCTACTTATATAGAACGTCCTGACCATGCTGTACAATTCACAGAACGAGATGGTAATTTACGGTTTGTACGGACTGAGGCATTTATGCCGAGTTCCGTACAAACCGTAAATTATCATCGAGTTCTGTGACTTGTACAAGCATGGTTGGACGTTATATATTTAATATATACCCCAAAAAAAATAAAAAATCATTATTTTAATTTTTAACAACCAATATGTTAAGAAACGTGTATGGCAAGGTGGTCCGTATTTTAGTGTACAGACCAGTGGTCCGTACAGTATTTTTACGTCATATGCCGAAACGGTGCATATTTACAGTATATACGGCATGGGTGGCGTCATTTTGAATTTTACTATATATAGTAAAATTCAAAATGACGCCACCTGTTGTTTCTTAAATCTTGATAATTATCAGTCCAGTCAGTTTTTAAATCTAAATCTAAGAAAAAAACAGATGATCACCTAAAATTATATTGTAATGATGTGGAACTAGATAAGGTAATCTCTCACAAATATCAGGGAGTTACCTTGGACATGGCTTTAGATTATCATTTACATATTAACTGCATAATCAAAAACGTCTGTTATAAATTGTATCAAATGTCAAGAATGAGGCCTTATATACCAAATAGTGCAGCGGTAGAAATTTATAAAATGGCAATTCTCCCTATTATTGATTATGGAGATATACTATACAATACAACCTATCAAAAATATTTAGAGAAACTCCAAAAAATTCAAAATAGGGCCTTACGTACATGTTTAAGATTACCTTTGTTAACACCTATAACCAATTTACATAAACTGGTTAACCTACCTTTGTTGAATGACCGACGTCAAGCCCATACTCTTAATTACATGTATAAGAGAAGCAGGAAACATGAATTCTTAGTTAAATACCCATTAGCAACCAGATTATATAATGCTCCTGTATTGTACCAAAGTAAACCAAATTGTGATGCTTATTTACGTTTACTACACTACTATGGTTCAAATTTATGGAATCAACAAGCTGTGATAACACGGAATACGGAATCATACAAAAATTTCAAATCACTACCGAAAAGGAAAACAATGGACAAATTATTATCCACTCCCTATATAATTATAGATTAATTTGTTTAAAAAGGTACCTCTAACTTTTCAGATTTTACGTTATTCAAAAATCAGGTTTAATGACTCCATGCACAAATGTATGGTTCTTTATCATAACACATGTATGATAGTGGATCCACTGTAATCAAATTTTATACAGATTAATGTCAAGTACAGACACTTGTAAGGCGATACCAGGAAGAACAATTGCCAAGCAATTGAGGTATAGGCCCCTTTGTTGGCCCGTAAAATGTAACACCAAATGTAAAATGAGAAACTTCTGTACTCTTCTAAATGGACCAATAAAGAAATGATGATTAAAAAAAACTGTTGCGCTGTGATAGATTCTAATGTCAAATGTAACACTTTACTTAATTTGACCTATCCCAGTAGGAACAATAGGCCAATTTTCATTTGATTGAACTATATATTGTAATTAAAGGAGGGATGTACGCACAATTTCCAAAATCTGTTTAACCTGCGCATGTATTTTATGGATGGACGCCACATGCATTCATTTAGGCACTTAAAAAAAAGTATAGATAGATAATTGTTATGTCATGTTTTCCTATAGTTTTTGAGTTAGGATTGTAGTAGATGATCATCGTCTATATTGATTGTTATACAAACCTTAACGAAGCCACTCTGCATTAGAACTGATCACCTAGCCGCCAGGAATTGAAACCAAACTAGATTTCCTGATACCAGATAGCATACCACCTAGCCAGTATCACGTGACGTTCCGGGTGTGCACCATTGCCACTGGCGTGATCCTTGTTTATCTTTGTCCTCGGCTGACCTACATCTGATTAATGACATACAAGTGGCACATAATCAGGTGGCACGCTTTCAGATACTAGCGACCGGCTCTGGCAGCAGCTACGGTGATCTATCTAGCAGAACATAATGTGTTCACACTGTTTACACGCCTGAATGGACATAATGGATACACATTTAAAGAATCATGAGCTACTGCTGTAAATTCTACTTCTTTAAACTAGAAGTTATATTATTTTATTTTTTGTTGTTCAGGTGTAGACATGTCCTTCATTGTTTTATTGTACGACTTACCTTACTTACTTATCTTACGACGATTCCATTGCATTGAATGGGTGTTGGGGTGTATCGGGAGGTCTGAATTATCTGCATTAGCGTTGGTGGGTTTCAGGCCTTAGTGTAAAAGAGAATATTTCCGATACACCCCGACGCACTTTCTGTCATAGCAAAAATCGAACAAGATCAATTGTATTGGGAAGGCCTATGATGCACATTGGCGTTTGCATTGGTGTACATTGTAGAGCGCGTGGTAAACCTTGTTCTAGTGCCGCGACCCACACACTCCTTCCGACGCAAATTTCAATTGGCGCACTACTCCAGACGTGTCGTTGTGAATCGGTAGCCCACGGATTCGCCCCTTAATATTGATAACTGTTGATGTGTAAGCATCATTGAGAATAAGTCTTGAAATAAAGGGTATCGTCCCGTAGGGTATGATCATGGCAATGCGAAGTCCTTTTCTTTTCTGTAAATTCAGAAAAATGGAAGAAAGTGCGATCGTCGACATGTGAGAGATTTCGAATCTTTACCCAATATATAAAAAAAGGAATTAAGATATCAGTTGACATGAGTTTTTCTGATTTTATAGGTGCACATAGTTCATGAATACATCTGCACATAACCTAGAACAACTATATGTGTCATGTTTACATATATAGTCTGGCCTGTTGGGTTTGGGGTGTGTCGCCGACCCCAGTGTTCAGTGACTAGTGGGAGTTAGCTAGATGAATATGTACATTAATGGGGAAGTAATCAAAGGTTAAACAGTAATGCGTGACTTTCTTTGCATTGTCAGGTTTTTTTTTACTTCGTTTATTTAACCTGGAAAATTCAGGCTCTTAGGCCTGTCTTACCATGATCCAGTACAATTTGAAGTCGTCATTGACGAGCTATTTTGCACACTTAATACAGACTCAAGGATATCAAGAAGCGAAAAATAGCATACACTTGGGCTTAATGCCCTAAACTAATTTGTTAATCAGTGAGGAGTATGATGCTTAAAATAGAGTATTCTCTTAAAAATAGCTTAAAAATGTAGCTTAAAATAGAGTACTTCTCTTAAAAATAGCTTAAAAATGTAGCTTAAAATAGAGCACTTCTCTCTGTACCTCCTTAGAGACCAAACTAGTAAATAAAACGATGAGAAAGACATGAGCAAAAAAAAAAAATAAATAAAACTAGTCCTGATTTCAATTATTTTTAAACTAGGAAGATTTCACTTTTGTTTTACTACTCTTACCCTCTAGAACAAAATTCCTTCCTTGTCTTTTACAGAAGTGGAACTGAATTATTTTTCAGAACTAGACTGTACACTATATATACCTTTTTAAACTCAAAACTACATGTACCCACCAAAACACCAGAATGTTTCGCGTTGGAGTTTACCTTGACTTGGTCATTGCAATGGCGTCTTGAAGAAGCTATTACGAACCACTGTAAACCACTGGCAAAGGTCAGACTGGGAAGAAGGCGACTCTCTTGCTGTGTTGGCGCCACCGAAAGGTTACACAAAGATCAGCCACGGGTGGGTGCCCGGTGTGGGGTCATGGTGGACGGGTGGTGGGGGTCTCAGTATGGTGTAATGGGGGGCCCTTTGTGGGGTCATGGTGGGCGGAGGGTGGGGACCCTCTGTGGGGTAGTGGTGGACGGGTGGTGGGGGCCTGGTGTTGATGTAGTGATGGACAGGTGGTGCGGGACGGGTGGTGCAGGCCTGGTGTGGGATAGTGCTGGACAGGTGGTAGGGGCCTGGTGTGGGAGTAGTGGTTTACAGGTGGTGGGGGCCTGGTGTGGGTGTAGTGATGGACAGGTGGTGCGGGACGGGTGGTGCAGGCCCGATGTGGGATAGTGGTGGACAGGTGGTGCAGGCCCGGTGTCAGTGTAGTAGTGGACAGGTGGTAGGGGCCTGGTGTGGGAGTAGTGGTTTACAGGTGGTGGGGGCCTGTTGTTCGGTAGTGGTGGACAGGTGATGGGGGTGTGGGGTAATGGTGGATGGGTGGTGGGGGCCCAGTGTGGGGTAGTGGTGGACTGGTGGTGTGGGGTAATGGCGGATGTGTGGTGGAGGCCTATTGTGGGGTAGTGATGGACGGGTGGTGGGGGCCCGGTGTGGGATACTGGCAGACGGGTGGTGGTGTCCGTTGTGGGGTACTGGTGGATGGGGGGTGGGGGCCTGTTGTGGGGTAGTGGTAGACGGGTGGTAGGGGTTCGGTGTGCATAAGTGGTGGACGGGTGGTGGTGGCCCGTTGTGGGGTACTGATGTATGGGGGGTGGGAGCCCCATATGGGGTACTGGCGGACAGATGGTGGTGGCCTGTTGTGGGGTAGTGGTGGACGGATGGTGGTGGCCTGTTGTGGGGTAGTGGTGGATGGGTGGTGGTGGCCTGTTGTGGGGTAGTGGTGGACGGGTGGCGGTGGCCTGTTGTGGGGTAATGGTGGACGAATGGTGGTGGCCTGTTGTGGGGTAGTGGTGGACGGATGGTGGTGGCCTGTTGTGGGGTAGTGGTGGACAGATGGTGGTGGCCTGTTGTGGGGTAGTGGTGGATGGATGGTGGTGGCCTGTTGTGGGGTAGTGGTGGACGGGTGGTGGTGGCCTGTTGTGGGGTAGTGGTGGACGGATGGTGGTGGCCTGTTGTGGGGTAGTGGTGGACAGATGGTGGTGGCCTGTTGTGGGGTAGTGGTGGATGGATGGTGGTGGCCTGTTGTGGGGTAGTGGTGGACGGGTGGTGGTGGCCTGTTGTGGGGTAGTGGTGGACGGGTGGTGGTGGCCTGTTGTGGGGTAGTGGTAGACGGGTGGTAGGGGTTCGGTGTGTGTAAGTGGTGGACGGGTAGTGGTGGCCCGTTGTGGGGTACTGGTGTATGGGGGATGGGAGCCTGATATGGGGTACTGGTGTAAGGGGGATGGGAGCCCGATATGGGGTACTGGTGTATGGGGGATGGGAGCCCGATATGGGGTAGTGGTGGATGGGTGGTGGTGGCCTGTTGTGGGGTAATGGCGGACGGATGGTGGTGGCCTGTTGTGGGGTAGTGGTGGAAGGCGTTCTTTACGTTTTACTCTGGTCATGGACGTAGAACGCCCAGAGTTATGAGTGTCAGACATCACATGGTTAGCGGATTCACGTTATTACCGCCTGGTGTCGCCACCTGTACCATGTTGCTGTGACGTCATCAGGGTTTTCTTGAGTTGTCTGCAGGTCTGTTCGCAGTTTTCTACTTTTCCATGGGAATCCACGTTGTTATATTCAGTATAAACAATTCTCTATTTTTGTGTAAAACAAAGATAATATTGATTCATCCTTATTCACGCCAATGAAACAGTAGATTGAATCTCCCTACCGGCCCTTAGTCCATAGCTGACAATGACATGTTTTCCCAGTCTGTGGGGCAGAAAATTCCCCACGACAAGTGTTTCCACTTTTTTTAATCACAACTGACTTCCCTCGTAGATAATTGGAGATGAGCAACAAACACAAACCAGTAGAATTTTTTTAAGGATTTTTCAATATTTTTATTCGAACTTATCCAAGATAGGATAGCATCAAGGTAACTTCGACATGTGGTGAAGTTGTCCTAGCCTCGTCTCACCAATTTGAATCAAACATGAAAGAAGTCCCACTAACTTTATTATAGGAGACAGATAAGGCTGAATCTATGAAAAGATCCCAGATGGACATTTATTACTGATATTGCCAACGTTTCGATCCTAAAGTATTATATCGGGACAAAATGACAATTGTGAATAGTACTAACGCACTAAGTTTGTTTTGGTTTTTTTTGGTTTTTTTACAGAACTTTTTATTTCATTGTCAACATATCATCATAAAGTTGTATATTTTTGTTGATTATTTCATTAGGATCCTGATAAAAGTGCACTCACGTGGAATTGAATCGGATAAGTTAACATATACCATCTTTACCGCCCAATCATCTGTCTGATCCGAATAAAGTCCACTAACCAACTAGGTCTTAAACTTAGAGAGTCACCACTTCACAGGGAAACATTGATGTTTAACCCTACATGTTTATTCTAAAGCACCAAGGTCATGGATAGATCGATTGAAACTTGAGTGAGTTGTTGTGACTACATTTATTTAAACTCAACTACCACTGAGTGCCCCTCCCTGACACCCAAATGTTATTTGATGGCCGTGCTGAGTTTTCCAGCCCCGTGTTGGGTGTTGGGCGCACACATGACCACGGGACACCAGTTGGTGGTTCTTCTCGCCGGCCGAGCCGACTCGCGTGGGAATTGGTGCCCGCACTGGACGCACCTGACCCGGCAACATCGCACGGGCAGACGGGGCTGGTGTGAGGATTGATTTTATTGATCGCCTGTGTGTTATGGAAACAGGATCAGGCCCAGACCATGTTCCACGTGTCTGTTGTCCAGTATCGAACCCTTTCCACCATCTATTATGGATGGCGCCGGGTTAGGTAATAGTTTAGGGCCCCTCTGTATTGATCACTGGGACAAAGTGTGTCTCCCCAGACTCTTATTAATAAATAAAGCCAGCCGGGATGCAGTTAGCGCGAAGAGCAGTATTCATCAACGGTTCAGTGTAGTAGCAGCGATCATAAATAGATTAAAACGTCAGATTTCTCTGTCGTCAATGTATTATAGAGTGAGGTATGAATGTAGATACTCCTGAAAATCGGTATATGTATATTCTATGCAATTTCATTATTACAGAACCTGGTTATCATTTATACAATGAGCCATGAGAAAAACACAATTCACATACATCTATTTATGAATAAAGAAATATTAATGAATAGACACCAAATATATCATCAGATACTACAACGATATAGTCCACATGGCGCTATCTTCTCTCTAAGAAACGCACCAACAAAAAGGTTTTGAGAAAAAAAAAAGTCCTTAGAATTTTCAAATAAGACGAATGAAATATCTGAGCTCCTCCTTCAAACAAAATAAAACTATTTAAAGAATATAACTGCTGTTCTGAATTTCCACCACTCGGTAATGTACACTTGATTTCCAGGCATGGGGTTTTCCAATATTTTTTAAGTCAATGTGAATCCGAGGAGAAATATTTTTGGGTGTGGGGAATCAAAAATGAAAATAACAATGGTTGAGATAGGTAAGTGTAGTTGTAAGACAAAGTACACCGATTTGGTTGTGATCGAGATAAGTAACTATAGTTGTAAATCGTGGTACACTTATTGGGTTGTGATTGAGGTATGTGACCGTGGTGGTAAAGCGGGGTTCAGCTTTTGGATTGTTTTTGAGATAAGTGACTGGTTGTAAAACGGGGTTTACCTATTTGGTTGTGTTTGATAACTAACTGGTTGTAAAGCAGAATTCACCTATTTGGTTGTGATTGAGTTAAGTGACTGTAGTTGTAAAGCGGGTACACCTATTGGCTTACAGGTAAACGGATACAAGAGTGGATCTGCGTGGTGCTCGCTGTCATCTTCATGGCCTCCAACTTCGTGCACCTCGTGATATACTTCAACATCGAGAACTGGCAGTCCATCTTCATATGTGCCCGTAAGTATCTTAAATCTGTTTTCATAGGAGTTTTTATCCTACGCACACATCCTGCTGTAGAAGGTAATAATTCCTTATTCTCAACTAGGGGTAATCCATAAAGTATGTACGGAAAATTTCTGAAAAGTTTGAGCCCGGCCCCCACTCAGTCTTGTAGGCAATAGAACAAAGAAGGGGCATACCCCAAATGTCAACCCGAAAAATTGCTCCCCGCCTCCTCTCAGTACGTACTTTATGGATCGTTAACAGACTTCTTTTTCACTCCTTGGGGATGTACACTTTCCCGAAAGGAAGAGCTTCAGCAATTGTTTTAATATATTCTCTCGAGGGGGGGGGGGGGGGAGGGGGGGTGGTTCTCTTTATCTGTTCAGAATAGGACTCTTAGTCTGTTCAGAATGTACTTTTGCAACAGTCAAACCATTTTATTTAAAAGTCTTCGTTCTACTAAAGCAGAGCTACAAGGTGTGCTCCATGTGATTAAGGTAAGAGTTCTGTATGGAAAAAGTGTATTATTATGAAGACATCCTTCACTACTGACATGGCATAGAAATGTAAATCAGTCACTACAGTTTATATTCTACTATTTGGTCACTTATCCCAGTAGATGTTCTGACTGATACTGTTTCTAATCATGACTTTCCTGTGTAACAGTGTTGGGCATCGTCACGGCGGACTTCCTCAGCGGCATCGTTCACTGGGGCGCCGACACATGGGGCTCGGTAGAAATTCCAATATTTGGAAAGGTTAGTTCAATCACCCATCTCTTTCTGAGAATTATTCTATTTTAAAGGCATGGAATTTCCTAGGATTTTTCTAGATTTTAGGATTTCTTTGACATCCAGAAGGGTCATTGTTGAGGTCGAAGTAAATCTGTGAAAAAAAAGTTAATATGATACAAAAAGGCCACTTATCTCTCAGCTGAGGCCAGACTTTACTTAAAAAATCTCTGTAAACCACGTATGGTTGACTTCGTAATGTACTCGCTAATGCTCGTGTATTACTAGGCCTCAACCACTCCTGGTTTACGACCGCCTGTCCACAAACCATCGATTATCGTTTTTTAAGAAGATAAAAAAGGAAAACTGTAAGAACTGAGTAGTAATTAGGTAAAAATGATTTGCGTCGATTCGGTCGTCTCCGCGTTCCCGGTGGGGTGTGGGTGACTTTAAGGATCGGGCAAAAAAATTACGATTACACGTCTATCTCACCTAAGAACTGAGTAGTATATGACGGAGTATGTGTTTTCTGCAGGCCTTCATCCGTCCATTCCGGGAGCACCACATTGACCCGACGGGCATCACGCGGCACGACTTCGTGGAGACGAATGGCGACTTGTACGCCATCATCCTGCCCTCCCACATCTACATGGCCTACAAGTTCGCCACCTTCTCCCCACAACAAATCAGTAACACCTACACCTTCGAAATGTACATCTTCCTACTCTCTATATTCGTCGCCATGACAAACCAGGTGAGTCATTCAACTTCAGGGCCAACTTTTCTTTAATCCTTTTTTTGCATCGGCTGCAGACAAGGTTTTCTCCTCGTGGTCTCACTTCCTTTTATAAGAAAAAGCGGATTTTTTTATTACACTTGTCAATCATCGTTATTCATTCATTTCTTTTAACTATAATATGTATAACAAAGTGGTAAAATCGTCCGCATTTGCAGCCTCGTGGTTTCAATGGGGGCTCAAACTGTTTTCACCAGTAGTTTACTTTATTCCATTATAAAGATTTCTCTCTTGTAGCACCCCGAACATATTTACATACAGATGATGTTGTAGATACCGTTGTAGATACCACAAACCAAACGATACTCAAAACTTGTTGACTGTCTGTTCTTTATTGTCATCAGTGTTTATACAATTTGGCCAACTTGTTCAGTTTTATGGGTATGGTTATCACTCGTTTATCCTACTAGTTTCGGCAGTAGGACTGCCTTTATCAGGGATCAAGTGTGTTATGACTGGTGAGTGAGAGTTCTCAGCTTATATACCTGATTTTTTGGCAACTATGGAGACAAATGCATAGAAATATTTACATACAACATATAGAGTAGTTTATATCATAGCAGTTTGTGTTCAGTGTTAAATGAGTACTCGTACGTAGAAGACATAGATCTCGACATGCTGCACTGTATGTAACCGTGTTGAGAGATGTCACATGGTCCCGGACTTGGTTACGGTTCTGTGTGCAAACACGATCAATGTTCACATGCTCAACGTGATGCAGCGCACGTACCGCGGTCACCCGAGTGTGTACTGACCAGCCCTGACCATAGTCCGCTTACCCAACACCACTGCTTACTTAACTCGTTCACTTACGCAACGAACAACTGTTACGAACGACCCTCAGGTATTGAAACCGAGTATCAGGCCATTGTATCACCCATGAGATTGTAAAATCAGCGATGGTGGAATAGTTTGATTATTTTTGTATAACGTTCTTACGTTTGGGATATTGAGACTTTTATTTTCTGTTATTTCGCTGCTTATTGTATTATGTACCAAGCTCGGTGGCCAAGTGGTAGGGGTGTTCGCCTCGAGCATGGGAGGTCGTGGGTTCAAACCCGAATTCGGTGATTGTGAACATACAATATTCCCTAATAAAAATTGCAAAAATTGCAACCAAAAAAAAAAAGAAAAAAAAAAGAAAAAATTATTCGTAATTCGTTAACAGCAATACGAATTTTCCGATTTTTTACTTTTGTTTTTTTGTGGCGTTACAAGTGCCACATGTACATAACACGTTACTGACTGTCACGAGTTGGGTGTGCTGGTGGCACACATGGTGGGGTCAACCCTTGGCTCTATCAGGAGACTCCTCCTACACCAATAACAGCTCTTACACCCACTCCACCTGTCACACTGAAAACAGGCGCTGTGCACACTCAGGTGGTCTGAAGGCCCCTCTTCTGTCAGTGCACCAACTGGTGTCAGTGAGCTGGTGTGCTCAAGGATGACGCAATCCCTGGTTGTCACTGCGGGTCGAGAACTCTCATTGATTTGTGAACTAAGTACATGCGTACTATAGACCTATAGTGAATGATCACATGTTTAACCGGGCTTTTTTCCTTCTTTTTTTTTTTTACACAAAAGAACTATAATTTTCTTATCAGCAGAACGATAAGGTAAGATTAGTCATAGACATGGGTTCAGCTTGAATTGACTATTACACACGTCCTTCTGGACTGCCAGACAGTAGAATTTTTTTTTACACTCCATAAACAGTCACTTTAGGAAACCAGAAGAGGGATGTTATCATTTTTTTTGAAAAAATATCACTTTTAGATGTTTTAAATAGAATTATTTCTAGGGACAAAATTATATTTGCTGGAAAGAAAAGCTGAACCTTGACAAAATCCCTGAGGGTCACTTGGGATGTTAAGGAAACAAAAAAAACAAGGAAATTGTCTAGTCGGCGGTAGTGCCGCATGTACAAGGTGTCGGAGGGTGATCTGCATGGTTGTCTCCATATGTTACATGTATGCGAGAGTCAGAAAGGGACGTCAACACGAAAGAGAGGAGCTTGATTTAACGGGCACCGTTCCAGTGTTTGTAATGACCGGAATCACGATACATTGATTTTTAAATTGACTCTGAAGGTTAAGCCATTTTCTCCTCATAATAAAATTGTCAAAGTGGTATTTTTACCCGTTGTATGTGTTGGTTCACACGAAAGTGGTCTTTCGTGCTTTTTGCGTCAATGGGGAAAATAATGCAATATCGAAAAAAGCCAGCAAGGGAAATATCCTAATATATATAAGTCTGAAACTGATGTTTTTATCGGCATAATCTGTCTACCTATTATAGGTATCACAGCTGCTATGGAGACATTGTGACAATTATTTAGAAATAACCACGTTTTATATGGATTATTGTAATTCATGTGGTGCGGTTACTAAGAAACAAGTATGTAGTTCAAGAAAAAGCTATGTTGATATCGACATAATACAGCATTGTGTGTTGTACGACAGTTTGTTGGTTTTATCTCACCCTGATACTTTTTCTCCATAGATTTAACATTGGGAACACGTATCCAAAGCCTATCCGAAATTTAGGAAAAATATCCATTTGGGGATTGTGCCACAAATGTTGGCCCTTTAGTCAAATTAAAGGTTGAGGACTATTTAGAAACCCATTCAAGCTTAATATCAGAGCTCGATCCCATCTCGTTTGAATTGCTACGTTATTCACGTGGCTTTACCATGTGAATTTCTACACGATTCAAACTCGATGGGATACGAGCTCTGACCCTAAACTTTCATAGGTTTCCTCTATAGTATTCTTTGTTTCTATCAATACCTGCTGGTATAGATAGAATAAGGCACATGGCACAGAGCGTTTCTTAGTTTCCTCATCATTCTACACTTCATCCCGCTTGGCTTCCAATCAGGGTGAAAGATCAGTCAGGAAAGTGAGGAGATGGTGCCAATAGTCGCGGGCCAAACAGCTTGGTATTACAGCTACGTGTTCGGTGTCTTGTGAAAGCGGGGGACCCCATACCTGGATCGCTCTGTGCCCCATAGGGCAGATAGCTTTTATGACGGTGACCATGTTGCCCCTGACGGCTTGGCACAGAGCAGTATAGTCTTGTCTCACGATTTCCAATTTATTATACCAACTGATAACAGCAGTTGTCCCCCGACTGCAGTGGCGCTATCATGCAATTTCATGGTGGATGAAGGTTGACAGTTACTCTGTGCCTCATATGAGAGTAACTGTTTATTCAGTGTTCTATCTACCTTTAATCTGCTGATGACTCCGTCACCCGCCCACGCCTTGAGATTTAATTGCGCACATCTCATTTCGGTCTGACTTACAAGCAGAGAACTGTAGTTGTGCAAAGTCCATGCTGGAAAGTAAGTCTGGGTCAAAGGTAGAGCGATAAAGGTCGACCAAGTGTCACTGTGGTGGTGGCCTATTTGTGGGGAAAAGCCCAAGGTCTGATCCTGATCTTATAATCAGACGTACATCCACCTCGCTCCTCACAAATCTCCGGTAATCACAAACACAGAGGATTAACACAAAGGAGTTCTTGGTCCTTTTCTTATCTATCATGATTTATCTTATGTATGCTTACGTCAAAGAACCTAGGCACCAATAGTCATGTTTATCTTTTCATAATTTGTGTTTTTTTTTGTTTTTGTTTTGTTTTTATCATTTAGGTAAAAAAAAATATCATCATTTAGGTAAAAATTTGTGTTTTTCCCCATTTGAGCATGGCTCTCTTCCTTATACTTTCTTTGAAATGGAGGTTACATGTGTTCATCCAACGGTGTCATGTGTGTGATCATCAACCAATAGTTTACATATGTGTCAAAGTCCAATACTGACTCACCATTGTTCATTCATCTTAGTCATGTGTTTAGATACCAATGATCATATTTCAATAAGGTATACATTTCTAAGGGTAAATTTATCTCAGATATTGTGTTTATTGTTCGTTCAGAATTATCCAAGTAAATACATAATCAGCCCTAATGAAGGCCATATCTCGAGGCCGAAACATAAACAAATGGAACCGTATTATGAAATAAATATAACCACTGTAAAAGTGGAATAATAGTGTCAATATAGAATTAATGAACCGTCCACAATACCGGCCTGGGGTTAATTTGAACAGCCGTCATCTTGCTAATTGTCTCAGTAATAGCCGTTTTAATGAGATCTAAGAAAAGGACACTTATATTGTAGAGATAGAATGAAGTAGGTTTTTAGTGTCTGCAATCATGACGCGGGCGGCGTCACCTCAGGTGATCTAAGAGGCAGGTCTCAAATGGGACAAAACAGGAAGCCAGAATTCCTGTGTAATATGGATGTGGGGGGATATGAGGTTGATGAGGTTTTTAAGTGGTTACTATTGTTACCGACTTTTTACCCAAAATGGGCGTGGTTTACCGACACAGTGGGCGTGGCCTAACGATCCGGTGGGCGTGGCCTACCAACATGGTGGGCGTGGCCTAGTCGTAGTTGGCATGGCTTACCGACGCGGTAGGCGTGAACTACTGATGCGGTGGGCGTGGCCTACCGACACAATGAGCGTGACCTACCTACATGGGAGATATGACCTACCGACATGATGTAGCGTGACCTACCGACGTTGTGGGCGTGGCCTTCCGAAGCGGTGGGCCTGGTCTATGTACTAATCGCACACGTGACAGAACCCAGTAAGGTAGTGCCCTTCATACCTGAGATCAATAGGGTATCGGGAAAGGGGTATGCTGTACAGACTAGCCTTTCATGTTCGGGGATGTCAATTCTCATCAATCTTTCAAGATTTCTGCGCTTTATTCTTGACTGATTATATCCATTAATTCATACACATATCTTGAAATGTTGTCTGTCAATCGGGATGTCAGCTTTCAGATGAATTAAAGATATCCAAAATTTCAATATTTTCACTCAAAACGTCAGCACCCAGTAATAGATCTGTGGCACCCTGTGTGTCTCAGGTCTGCAGCTTCTCAGCGTCTCCCTCAATACACGCAGTGATGTATTGCGATTTCGTATCATTTCTTTCCTGTTTCTCTCTTTTATTGATAAATCATAGCATTTAAACAATATTCCTTCGGCATATGAATAATTGTGCAGTTTATCAGGCCAACTACTCTTGTAATAGTTATTCATGAGGATTTCATTATCGCATCACCAAAAATCATTTCATTTAATCTTACAATATTCATGTACTGTAACATTATTCCAGTTACTACATAGAAACCATTGAAAAGAATTGACCGAAATAAGTCTACGAAAGTGAAAAGCTAAATCATTGATAGTCCCTATATACCCTCAGGGTCCCCTGGGACATTAAACCACAAACAAACAAACAAACCTACATAGAAAATTCACCATCTAACCTATCATTTCTGTTTTAACGCTGCGACATTTTGATTCTATTATCACCAGAGATGTCAACTTTCCACTTTTCAATGGAAAACTAATATTTTTCCTTGTGAAAAATAAAAATAGTATTAACTGAGCCTCATTCACGCAAATGAGTGGTTTGAACTTCCCTATAGACTCATAGCTCGAAGCTGTGACCAACACCGATGTGTTTTATATTTTGTGATGGTCTTCCATAAAGCCATTTCCCATTAGCCGACGGAAATCGCACCGATTAATGGAGTTTCTCTAAATATCAGCGATGCCACCGACTGCACGTCGGTATCAAATACACTGTGAGGGTGCAGTGTATGCCTTCTTTCTTGTGCATTCACATGTCCATACTGATTTAGAGTTCCCTCTGAAACCCTGAGCCTCACCAATGAAATCAAAGCGTTTTCATTCTGTCGGTCGTTGACTAAATCGGTTGGTGGTGGCCTTTTTGCCTAATCTTCGCAAAAATAGTTGGTGACCATATCAAACACCAAGCTATTTCCGCTCTTGTTTCGGTATACCAAAAAGAATCGATCTGTGGTTCCTGACAGCAGATCGGTGCCGAATAATCGGCCATTGGAAAATATTTTTTTATGCAGCAATTTCCATACGGAAAATATTCCACATTTTTTCTGACCCACAACTTACAGTTATTATTAAACAGGGATGCAAGTTTGCCGACAATTGACGGTAATCAGAAATTTCTGCATCTTGAAATACGATCATTAACAAAGTATGAAAATCATAAAATAAAACTAAATTCCAAGAAATTCTGGCAGCAGGCTCTCACCAACGGTATATAAACCTCCAGTCAGTACTTTGGCGGCAGTTAAACGCGCCAAGGGCCGTTGACACTGCCGTCAGAGTTCCGTCAAATGCCGAAATTTTGTTTGACGGCACCGGGGGGGGGGGGGGGGCATTTTTTTTTGTTTTTTTTTGTTTCCGACTTTTTCATCAGTCCCGACTTTCATCCCTGATTAAAGTATGGCGGGATAATCATTGGTGTGAGTTTCCCATATATTAAGTCTATTGAGAAAAATACCAGGTATGAAGTAAAACCTACACAGGTTCTCTGAACTGATATTGAGATTTCCTTTGAATTTCCTGTTCCAATAACTCTTACTTCTCTTATCACAGATCCACAAATGGTCGCACACGTATTTCGGGCTGCCACGTTACATCACCATCCTGCAGGACCTTCAGATCGTGCTGCCGCGTAAACACCACCGCATCCACCATGTGGCACCGCACGAGACCTACTACTGCATCACCACGGGCTGGCTCAACTACCCCCTCGAGTGCCTCGGCTTCTGGTCCAAAGCAGAGACCTTGATCACATGGTTGACAGGCGCTCTGCCGCGCTCCGATGACATGGCCTGGGCCAAGAAGCTGTGATCCAGAGCCCTCCTAGAATATTTGTTAAACACTACTGGTTTCCTTCTACAACCGTTCTCCTTCCTTGGCCTGACACAAGGGACTTGGCGAATAGCAACGGTGTACTTCTTTTTGTAGGAGTTTACGTTTGATGAAGGTGATGAATGAACCCTAAGTGGACGTGGAGGTGTTGCAATGTTTTATCTGTTTGATTATGGGTTGAATTTTCAGTACGTACTACTAACAAGGTCGGTGTTTAATGGCATTTACTGCATACGTCAATCTCAAAGTACAGTAAGTAATTTGGATGGAACATGAAAGAGACAGAGATCTATTTTATCAAGAGTTATATGAAGGTGACAAATGGGAAGTTGAGAAAAGAGGACATAAAACATGTGATTACATAGGCGCTAGCGGTTATTCGCACCTTTTAGTCAAGTTTATGAGCATCATAAGGGCAACGTATATTTTATCAAGCACTCTTTAAGATATATCTTGCCAGATGGAGACATTGCTTCACAGAAGCAGGAGAAATGACCAGTTACTGTTCAGAGTGACTTTGTTCTCTCTGTACATGAAGTGAGAAAGACCATACAGTTTGCGTTACTGAAATGTACTTTTACAAAACTCTCCAATTGCTGACAATCTGACTGCTTACGGAAAATGAATGTACTTAACATTCCTGCTTAAAATTCTACAAAATGAACTCAGTATATAGAAATCCCCAGCAACGCAGGATAGTGCCGTGGTAAACCAGAATTAACCTATTTACTTGTATTTGTTGCAGAACCAGATAAGCGTCTTGCTTTTTGCGTTTTGCTATATTTCTGTACTTTGAAGTACCCCATTGCTGCATATCACTACTTGGCAACAGGAAATGGCCTATTTTTCATTCATGCTAGACTTTCCTTTTAATGTGACCACCCCTTAAAAGAGTAACTGAAATACGGTTGATCTCTCAGTCTAGTTTAGGTAATGAGGTAGCTCCGTGAGTTATAGATCAACTCACGTCCTTTTACTGCACATAAAAGAATGTTGACAGTTATTACAGTGAGTTTGAAAAGATACATCACAGTGATAAACCTTGCTGCCATGGGTAGCATTTTTGAAAGCTGATGTTATGCCAAATTTGGTCGCCTCCCATATTATGGCGCTTTCGGCCGGAAGAAGGCCGCTGCGCAGGTGCACACATTATTTGACATGCGCACTTAGCGGGCCATGCTAAACCTCTGCATGAAGAGTGTGGTATCTCTGAGTGAACGATCACTTGCACTAATGAATGTACAACCAAATTAAAAACATGAAGCGAACGACTAATGAGAATCGGTAAATGGACAAACAAAAGGCTACACTCGCTCAATTATTTTTTTTTTTTTTTAAATTCAAAAGATAATTGAGTTATGCTATAATTTTTTGTCACTTTTGACAAACGTTGCCAGGAGTTCGCTAAGCCACAGTGGGCATGACAGGAAGTGTCATTTTCAATTGAGTATCAGTTGTTTTAGAAAAGCTCCAGCCACAGACTCTGTAATTTTAGTTCTAATATCCCGATGACATGATATGGCAGGTGCCCAGATTTGGCAGCACATCGGTCTGAGTGCTGATGAAGCACTCTCCGATGATGTCTGTAAACTTCTGTAATACACTGTCAGCTTTGCAGTCTCGCACTTTTCACAGTCTGACTAGACGACTGGCACTATAACCAGAATTAGCAAGCGCATTTGTAAACCTCTACAGATGTGTCATTCTCAGTGAGCAGCATTACGCTATGGAGGATTCTCAACGTTGATCGTTTGAAGCCGTAGGTGAAGGAGAGACAGACCCAGAATGGGACCACCTGTTAGAGTTACTGTGTTGGACCATGTTTTGATGTGTGCAGACAGGCGCCCGTGCTCTGTTAGTTTTCTGTTTAATGTCCCTTGTTGTCACGCTCAGAAGCAAGATAGTAATACGCTTGCATTCAGACTGGAATTAATACCGTGCCAACATTGCTGGAAAAAAGATAACATCATTCCCTTACTTGTGACTCGAAATCTTTGTTGATTAGAAAGCAAGTCTGCAGAAATTCATTTATACAGAAAACCACCGCCAGCTATCTAAACATCAGGTTTGTTTTTGGTGCCAGTGTCCGCACATGGCATCTAAATTTACTTTGATAAGCTGTTTCGGAGCTGACTGAGAGTTTCCCTCTCCAAGCTGATCCTGTGTCCCGCTTGGACGTCAAGCGGCACCAAGAATCTGCCAGGAGAGCAGGCGAGTTCTAGTATGACCGGTGAAAGGTGGAGCCATTAATCGTGGGTCAGAGTTTGTTATCAGGGTCTATCATAACCTATTGGTAAACACACCTGCCACCTGTTGTATTGTTTGGCGTTGGGGACAAAATGGCGGCTTATATGCAATGATCTCTATGCGCTGCAAATACCATTCTGAATGCTTGCTGATACCAGTGTAGTCCTACTTCTGTACATGATAACAGCTATACAACGTATGCATAGTTTACTGAACGTTTAGTGCAGTGGTGTCCTGTCATCTTAATTTCAGTGAGGCAGTGTGAAATGCGTTTTTTTGGCATATAAGTTTAGTCGAGTTAGATGTAGTCTTGTGCTATACAAACAGCGTATTTTGTTTAGTGTTTGCTAGAATAATAACGTTGAAATGAATAAGTATTTGTTAACTTAAGACATTTCGGACCAGGATTTTTTTATATTTAAAAGCTAACCTCATATTAATCCTGCACGAAAGTTCCAGCACTGAGCTACAAACACATAAAACCACAAACTAATTATCGGTTATACTCATAAAGTAACCTCACATAACACCGTGACTGTCACCAAAAGGTTAGGAATTCTCCTTATAAGGAATCCCCCGGCTGTTCTCAATTCGAACTTTTCGTTTTCCACCTGAGTTTGATTTGCTTGTTATACTATCTAAGTAAATTCATTCTAGATGCTATCAAAGTGAGGTAACTATATGCGACTTGCGAGTCATTCATTTGTATCATCAGGTGTCCCTCCAAGATAACACTGAGCAGTTTACCAAAGAGTCGCTGCTTCTATTAAGGGTATCGCTGTCAATGTGTGACATACCCCACATATGGAAACACCGTCTGGCTGTACTTATTTCTCACTTAGATGTCTAGCACGTCAAAGATTATTAGATATATTTGATAATGAAATGTAAATCAGTATTGTATCATTTTGATATGAACAGGATTCATCACTCAGCTGTCGTATAACAACCAGTTATCTTCTGGTAATTTATAGAGTTGTCAGATGAGTGGGTAGTTTTCTCTCCTAGTTTTTCTTTTCTGTAATTTCACACGTAGAAAGAAGAAACTGGTTCTCATGTGTGGACGAAGCATATCAACCTTCCCTGCTTGTATCTTAATGTCCTTTTCTACTCTGAATCGGAGTCAGATTTAAAGAACACAAAAGTGTATTTTCAGGATTGACTAGCACTCTATATTACTGTAAGAAGTATAGAACCTGTGACGTAGTCCGTGCGTATTGCATGTAGAAACTATCTGTGTGGTTATTAGTACACTCTGATAAAACAATATGATGTTTCACCAGACTATATTGATTGGAGAGAGGTGAGATGATGCCCTTAACTGACCTACTGTTCAGGCAGTAATCCAGTGAAATTAAAGGATCTGTATTATCGCCTGATGTGCGGCGTTTTGAGATAGTGCTAAATCTTATTCAAGGATTATACTTCTTAAAACATATCCAAATACAGATTTTAGCCCCCCACCCTCCGATAACTTCCACCTCAACGTAAAAACAATCTTTCTGTACGTTCTGAAAGGAGTCTGGCAGGTCAGAACTGTTTCCTCATACCACAATCAAATTTCATATAACTTATAAAAGAAATTTCAACAATATGGTCTCAGTTGTGTGTAATTATAACTGAAATTTGCTAATGGGGTTAGTTCACTTGTTTGGCAGCTGTATAATACATAATATCTAATACAATAAACCCTGGACATGTATCAAAAGGTGGAAGTGGCAGGAGGCTCACATCTTGCAATATTCTTTTATTTGTGAACGTGACACATTAACTGATCATGTTGCCTCTCTCCAAGTCACACAAGGTGGGCATGTTGAATCAGACCGAGGTAGACTTTCCTTTCGGGGATTGACGAGTATGTGATAGACACAGACTAATGTTGCTCAATGATCTCCTTAGCCCTCAGTGTTTAACCACAGGATTTCTGCTCCACATCAGCTCCACCACAACCTCCCTAGCGACACCCTTTCAACTGGGCTTACTCTCTTATATTTTTGCAGTTTCTCCATATTTCCTGAATGTTAATTGTAATACAAAACAGAAAAGCCGTATGTGTATCCAAATCTTGGCTTCAAGGATGAGTGTGCATGACCATGGATAAAAAAAGATTTACTCTCTATCTGACTGGGCCGGTTAAAATGCATAATAATTTCATTGTAATTCACACAGTAATCATGACCAGCAGATAAGCAAGTTTGTTTTGCAATTTGAATCAGTCACTGGTGACTTTTTAATGATGTATAACAAAGCCTACATTATTTGAGCACTTGTACGCTGTAACGGTTCATCCGTGACATAGGTTAGAAAAGACAAACATCTTGTCCTATGTGTTAACTGTGTATAATAAGATCGTCCTCTGTTCGCCTTGCAGTATATACAAGCTTAGCCAAGCTGTATTACCATAGACTTACCAAAGTTTTCTAGTTGCTCATTACCAGCGCCGTCTTGTAGGCGGGCGTGCGTTTATTTAGGGTGTTGTGATGATGCCTCAATGGAATAGACTTAATGATGTGGGAACTACGAGACGAAGGACGAGGAAAGGAATAGAAATGTAACTTTTATACAGAAGAGATGTTATTGTATGAATTAGGGTACACTGTGCGATGTTCGCTTTTATGTTATTACTATGCCCACATGTATTTACGGCCGAAGTAGACGAGGTACGGTGTAGAAAGGCGTGTTTTTGTTTACTGATACGTTCTACTGCCACTACCGTTAGTTTAGGGACGCCCTACGAACGCTGTTGTCGTCGTAAACGCTCAAACCCACGTGCATGGTAGTAGACAATCAAAGTTATTCAACGTCGACCTTGTTGTGATAATAGTGAAAAACAACTAAGATATAACAGAGTTCCCAATCGGCGCAGTTCACACTTACGATCATCACACTCTAGTTATTGTCTTCGTGTTGTTTTTCTTTGTGTTAGTAGGAATGGAGACATACTTGGCATACATATATACATGCATATGATTTGATGTTAAAACACACCGAGGTAAAAATTATCATTTTCATTTATACGTGACCCATATATGACTTGTACAAATTGGCAATGATTTTGTGGTGCTTTGTCATGCCCCATATACTGAGAAATCTTCTTTCTTTTTTGGGTATGCTCTTAAGTTTATTTTTTTTTCAATTCTTATTGATTGGCACTCCAGGCTTTACAGTACTTATGATTCTAAGTTGCTTGTCCGATATGCTCCCTCCGCCTCGGGTTCAGCATTATTTAAACCTGTAAGATATTTAACAAACCAAGATGTAATTTCTTATGTTGTTTTGTTTTCGGGTATAATGTCAGGTATTTCTGGAGCTAAGTTTTGTTCTTGGACCTTTCTTCTATATCAGCCATTCATGAGCAAACTCTTTATTGTGTTTCTTGCTGATTTTTCATATTTATTTTTGCAATAAACCTATCACTTGCATTGATATACCCCATTTACTTCATTCTGTGTTGTGATTCCTTATTTATGGTTGCTTGTACCCTACCTCTTCACACATCCCCTGTTGATAAACCACATAAGTTAAGTTCACCTCAAACTACATTCTTTTCTTTCATTATATTTACTTTTGAATACACTTCATATATTTGTGTGTTTAAAAGAGAAGGTGTTTGTTCAATGACAACTAATGTGTCAACCTTCTTAAGTTATGATGATGCGGGTACGACTTGTCTCGTTTTGAGTCCACCGGAAACTGAGTTCCTGAGTGTATTTCCAGTACCTTTGTATGTGTAGAGCATACATCATGTGATAGCCCACCAGTAGCAGAGTTACCTGTCATTTTGTAACGTATATATCTATATATATAGAGAGAGAAAGGGAGAAGATGGCACCAGAAAATGGCATCAATCGTTTAATAATTCATCAAAAAAATTTCCACGAATATAGATTTGTTTACGTCTGGTGAGAAGATGGAATAGTTTGTATCTGTTCTACACAGTAGAGGTGTGTGTATTTACAATGTAAGCCAGCTGACTGGAGAGGTGGTGAGATAGAGCTGTATATTTGTGCTACTGAGATGTGTGTCAGGCTTCATACATCAGTTCCTCCAGGATACTCGAGCCGTTAGCGGCAGACTAGGAGCTGGGTGTGGGTCTCTAGAGATGCTGTGATTCCTCGTACCAGGTATATTTCTCTCCCCTAGCATTTGAGTATTGACAAAAGGTGATCGGTTCTTCGAGCGTCTTGCCAGAAAACGAACCAATAACAAAAGCGCACACAACCCTGTTTCTCCTGCATGTTGAAGGTATGACTTTGATTTGTGTAGACTGTGCGCATTTGTGAACTTGGCGAGCGCAGAAATCGTGTACCTGCTGTCTTAGCTATGCCTTAGAGTGCAGACCTTGTCTCTACTTTACAGTGTCATTTTACTCTATCTGTAGGACCACCAGGGTCTACAGGAAAACCTGTCCTCTATACTGGCCTTATTCACGCGATTGAAATTATAACAATACGATAGTGGGTAGAATATTTGGGAAATTTTGGGGAGGTCAAATTGTCTAGATATTTTACGGACTTGCTGTATGGATGTAATTGGGACAGTAGATCGGAAAAGACTAATATAAATCTCCCACTTATCTTCGTTATTAACGAAATAGTACCAACCAAAATTTCATTTCTCCAAAATCTTCCAAGTACCTACCCCGGTAACTGGTCACTACGCTACATCGCCAGTATGCCATGTATCTTACAGCGTAAATCACGGACGCCACGCTATGTCGCATAAATCCAAGCCTCCAGGTATCACAGAAATCTTTATACAATTTCTCCCGATATAGAAAACACCGTCCCATGTGGTCATCGCGAGATCATGGGAAACCATAGCAAACGTCCGATTTCCATTACTTAATGTGTGCAGCTTGTCGTGTAGTTTCTCGCATTGTCTTGTATTACATGGCCCCTCCATGTACTTTCCTCCAGATGTAATTATTCCAGGCCTCAGTCATCTTTGTTCTGTTCTAGTTACTTTTGAATGACAGGTGCAGGATCAGAGTAGTACTGTTGAGTAGAGTGTGGGTTTGGCTTATGTTACCTGCCTACAGGCATGCAACCACTCACCTTACCTCCATAGGTGATAACCTGTCTCACCTGTCAGTCGTGTTTTGAACATCTCTCACTCATTCCATGAGTTACAAAGAGCGCCCCAAACACACACTTTGATACCATATATGGTGATGAGATTTGGAGAATACATGTAAGCATCTCGAACGACAAGAGGCACGTATTAAAAACATTTGTGAACAGTATTCAAAATTAGCAATTCCAGGCCTTGATGGCAAGAAATGTCATTTACTCATTAAAAAGAATATAGACCTTGGAGCTCATTCTAGAAACATCCATCTATGAAATAACTCTGAGCTAGTATCCCTGATTCATACCTTGCACCTATTAATCTATTGATTTACAGCGGTGGAAGTTTTCCCTTGAAATCCTTGTTTTTATTTCCAGTTCATAAAATCATATTTTGCATAAAACCAAACTAGTATAAATTGAGGGTTAACTTAAACATTTCTTCTAGTGTTTACTAATAAAATGTCCACTCTTTCTTCTGTCCCCATCTAGCATCCCTCAATTAGATATGTGTTGATGTATAATTACTTTTAGGCGAAGCGGGCCAGTGTAGAAGGACACAGTAGAAAATGATGCTAAAAAGTATAGATTTAGTTGTTTGTAATGAATATTGTAAACATTGTGATAACTGAATGGTGTGGGAATATTGAAGGCCATACGATGGATGTGTTAGGCATGTGTCACATTGATGGTGTAAAACAGTCCTAGAATGTAGGAAACGTAATGCCAAGACTGGAAGTACCATGGCTGGCCAAGACGAACTGAGTACCTACAGCAGCCATGCTCGTTGTGCTAGCTAGCACGTGTGTCATCATGAACCTAGTTCAGATAACATTGTGTGTTGAAACAATAACTATGATGCCATGTACGTTAGAGGCTCATAGCCACTGCGTTGGCAATTTAAACTTGTTGAGGTGTCTTACTGTTGTGATATTTTTTAAAACAATAGTCTTGTTAACATGTTAAAGTGCTGGTTCCACCGGTGCGATCGGTTTTGGCTGGCAGGGTTGAACCATGTGTCCCAGTGCCTGGCTGCATCTTGTTGGAACATCAGAAATCTTTTAAGATTTGGTTGCATGTGTACTCCTGTCTGTGAGACCCTTATTATCGCTCACAGGGGGGGGGGGGGGGGATGCTCTTCCACCGAAGAGATCCAACCAGGCACGCTCACGCTATTCATCTTGACTGAGTCAGTCACCGAGCCAGCCAGGATCGGCCTAGATCGCGTGTCCTGGTGGAAGACCGCCTTAACTGTTATAATTTGGCGACTAAAGATGGAGGCACAAATTCAGAACACAGATATGAGCTGTGGAAGTATACATTCCTACCTGTTTAACGATAGAGTCACTGCGTCAGAGCTGGACTTATGCCTCACATGTTTGTTATGGGAAATGCTTGTTGCGTGCCATGCTTTGATATACCCATTATAAGCTGGCTTACAATCAAAAGTAGTTCGGTGTTGTTTACAGGGAGTCGCTCTGGTACGACACCCGAACCTGTGCCATACACGAGAAAAAACGGAAAACTGTATAAGCCATGTTACCCAATAGGCAAAACATGATCCTGTATTGCATTCAGATCAAAGACAAAATACAGGCCGTAGATATATGTAAGCCTGGTGAGTGTATATGACCATACATCTGGAGAGAGAGAGAGGAGAAAAGATGACAGTCTCCTCCTTTGGATGCTGGTATTTCAGCATTGACAAACATTTTCATCATTATCATCGCTATTGAGTTTACACCCCTCTGTTTTGAAATACCCCAGGCTGGTGTAGATATTATTGCCACAGGTACTATCAAAGTGTTGGTGTTGCTGTTTGAAATAGTGATAATGTGCCAATACTTACCTCCGATCCGATTCTAGCCACCGATTTAGATTGTTCGATCAGTAATACCCTTTTCAATGTCAACACTGGCCCGATTCTATTGCCCCATAGTGTATCCATCATAACTCACATGTGGGATGTGGCTGGTTCTACCTGCAACCCAACCTTGCCTGCAACCACACCCTCTGATGCCAGTCAGGTAACGGTATGATGGTATTTCACATGAACACCAATTGTTACTGATTCATTCCAATGATCAGATCAGATCGGCGTTAATCTTTCGGTGGTGTTGATAACTTATAGGTTTAGATAAATGTGATCTTGTTTGTCAGTGACGAAGTCATCCCCCAGCATGCATAGTAGGAGATTCCCTAGAATTTACCTGGCTTCAAGAATTGTTAGCACAAGTCTGTCCTTGGTATGTTATTCTCATCCATGTGAATGGCTGAACTATCTAATACTGAATAGAAGGAATATATCCTCCTTTGTGAAACTTATAATAAGATGATATCTAGGAAGATAACAGCTGCTGCGGTCAATAATGACCAAGTCCAAACAGGCAATTCTCCTCAGTACAGACATAAGAGAATTCAATGTCTTTATAACAGTCTACAATCAGTATATATACTAGGGCGTTTTTAGCACTTAATTATTTTTCCTTAATAAACTATCATTTGTTTTACACAATCAATTACGAGCGCATAATATATTGATATAATCATTTATCTGATATCTTTTGGGTGATGTAATTCCAAAACCTTTTATATTATTATTGACACTTTTGTTGATCTGTTATGTTACACCCCCCGACATAGAATCATATCTGACGTTGCGACTCAATTCGTTCGTAGAATTGCCTGTATGGACACCACCCTATCTCCTTGTGGCCCTATGTACATGCGGTCATCCCGAGAGATTCAACAATAAAGCCGACCACACACCTACCGACACGATTGTTCGCGACATGATGAGATCTTTTTACATTCGAGATAAGGTCTTTGGTTTAGCATTTGTCTCATGCTGTCATTTATTCCTCGGTAGGATCAGTCAATACATCGCCATAATATCTCAAGTAAATGTCAAAATTGCCCGACATTTCCCAATATGTTATAGTGACATGGCTGGTGAAACATGTCAGATACCCAGAAGATTGTTTTTACCGAGACACTTGGTCTTTATTTTAAAACAGATCATTTGGGTCAAAGTGATTCAAATAACAAAATTCCGAGTCCTTGGTGTATCATTACATATTTCACCTTATAATGTCATGGAGACTTGCCGCAGTGTTTTGCCTGGTTATATGACAATCGTCGCGGACAGGGTGGTCATGTGGTGTGCGCACGGCTCAACACTCCGCAGCTGTTAGTCTGGTCATTAGGTTAGTGTCTGAGACTGCCGCCGGACATCACCAGTATGTGCTCCCCACAACGTAGGGAACTACTTGAAGAAACAGTGTGCCTTGTATTTGTATGTAGATCGTTCTCTTGGTGGTCGACTGGCTATGATGAAAAATAAATGTGGTGTCATATGTATAATTATATGCGACTTCTTGTTGTTTATTTTTTACTAAATACTAATGTTCATCATTCATTGAATAGAAATGGCAGCTTTCCGTTTATCCTTGGAAATCCTTTTTTTAAATTTTCGGTATATTTTAGTATAGAATGACGAACAGTTAAAAAGCGTTTATTATGCCACAAACAGTTAAGCCTCAGCCGGCATGCGTAAAAAGGATAGCGTGTACAGTAGAACCTGGCGTAAGCGATAAACCTCCGGTCCGGGCCAAAATGGCCGCTTACGCGGGGTGGACGCTTACACGGGGTGAAAATAAACATCATATATAAGGAACCGTTCCGACCAAAGGTGTCCGTTAAGGCGGGGCGCCCGCTTACGCGGGGTGTCCGTTAGGCGGGGTTCTACTGTATATCCAAAACCAATAGTTAGTCCACCCTGTTAGGTGCACCCCAGCACATCAAGCATCCGGCCTCCTGATGCGTTGCGCCCCACTCCGGTAGCTCCTTGAGGGTGAAAGACAGGTACATGTAGTCGTCCGGAGGTGTTCCGAGCCCAGTCCAGAGACAGACCGACTCCCAGAGGGCATCGGGAGACTAATATAGGAAGTCCACGGGCACCCTCCCACATCACTTCTGGGACCTCAGGCCCCTCCAGCAACTCCGGCGGTCTGGAGGCGCCCTCGCTCGTTGGGTGTGCCCCTCCGGCCACTACCACAAAATGATATCCATTTTTCTGATGCAAAACAAACAGTATTAATTTAGCCCTACTCACACCAGCAAAACAATGATGTTAATCTCCACAATGACCCTCACTCCGCGCCATCACCAACACTGACGTTGTTTCCATGTTTTCAATAGGGCGTTAAATTCCTGGTAGAAAACAATTTTTTCCCTGGGATACATTATATCTCTATTAACTTTGGAATTGTCACTAGGCCTGTGCCTCACACACCTTTCTTATAACTTCTCTGCTGCTCTAAAAATAGGCACGGGGCCAGGAAGGAAAATCGGTATGGGGGTTTTAGGCCGCCTTGGAAGAGAGTTGAAATGGCCAGAGTTGTGCAGATATCGCTTATCTATCAGGTTTTCATTTTGAACTGCCACCCCAAAACATCTCGATCAGAAAGAAACCCATGGGAACTTATGGTGAATAAAAACAGCATAGGGCCTGCGAGATGGCGAGGGGTAGGTTATACCCCAAGCCATCCTCACAGCTATGGGGCCATCCATGGGTACGTACGCACTGATGGGGTGAGGGTTGGGGGGGATAAAAGACTTCGGAAATTTTGCGTATGCTCCTTTTTTTTGTTCTATTGCGTACAAAACCAGGAGGGTGGGGGGGGGGAGGGGGGGGGGTTAAAAATTTCAGAAATTCTGCGTAGGTACTTTATAGATGGCCCCTATTGCATAATGCTCAAAGGGCATTTAATTAGGCCAAATACTTGTACGATATATATATATATTCTTTGTTCAGAATTTATAATTAACTAGACTATTGTTCTGATTCTTTGATAAATACCCTGGCGAATCGGCACTCTTTTATTCTTACCCTTATCTGGAATAATGTTTACAAAACTAATTCAGAAAAAAGACATCACCGAACATTTATTATGACTTTTATTTCGTAGTTCAATGGAAATTACAGAAGCATGAACACTCATTGGATATTTACTGCCCAGCAGTTCTTTATTAAAGAATATAAACAGAGATATAAGTGGGATTTTTCATATAATCCAGTGTTAAAGGAGATGTCTATGGGTCTTGTTACAAAATCCAGTGTTAACAGAGATGTCTGTGGGTCTTGAGAGGCAGTTGGAAAAGGATTGAAGTTTTAGGTATTGCTTTAGCAACACAACTGTAATAGGATGATAATGCCATTCATGATAATGATGACATAAATACAGTATTGTCATTTATTGATTATTTAAATCTATATGACATTACATTTTCACGCAATAAGATAGGGCCATTGATAACTTGCTATTGATAACAGATGTTATTGTGGAATTATATAATTGATAATAGACACATTGTGTTTAGATTATTGAGAAGCTGATCCACATTATTGGTGAAACATAGAGATTGATAATTCCTTATATTTGATAATGAACATATTTCATATGATGAATAAAGATGATGTATCATGCAGTCTGTGATATTTCAAGTGAATATTCCTAATCCTATATTTTATTTGATGGGGTACTCATGAATGATCACGTCCATGTAAGAATAAAAATGTACCTGATGGTTGTGAATATATTACTGAGAAATGAACACACTACGCTTGCTTGTAGAGTCATTCAAAAAAGTGATGTCGAGGATTTCATTACTAAAATATATTATAATTAATGCGGTCTGAATTCTCACAGATGACATTAGCGCAACGTGGAGACGAGGCTTTGATTTAACATACAAAAATCTAAACAAATACAACTCCAATAAAACCAAGGACTCTCCCGAAACGCTGACGCCCTGCGTGACGTCACGGACGCTGTGATGAAAATGTATGACGTGACGTCAGCACAGAGTTGAAGCCGCTGTCTGCGGGGCCCGGTGGAGGATGTGTTGTTGCTGGCTGGTGGGCCTGCGGTAGGTTGTCGAAGTGGTCGACGATCTGCCGCTCGGTGAGGTGGGCGTGCAGGCCCGGGTCGCGGCCCAGGTCACGGCAGTGCTGCTCCAGCTGGGCAATATTAGAGGGCGTCAAACGCAGGTAGCTGTTGGGGTTGCAATGGATTTGACAGAAATATTACTATTCAAACTCATTTTTTTGGGTGATTTATCATAACCCCATTACATGTTGCAAAACAGAAAGCTTAGGTGAAACATAATTCATAATGGACGTTATACACATTGTATTTTTACCAACGAATGGGCCACTGGAAGGATTACTAGGTAAGATTAAGAATGCTAATGTTGAAAATGTTAGCGCTAAGACCAAGATTTGCTTGGAAGAACGCCGTTGTACAGCGGAATACAAATTTTTAAAAAATCGCTAGTTTTCAAGATATAATTGTTATGAAATTCAGACATTACTGACATTCAGAAAGCACATTGACTGTGTATTAGAACTAATATCATACGTGCCTGCAGTTGAGCAGATCCTTGGGATGGATGCTGTACTGAGCGGCCTTGTACTCGTTAATCTTGTTCATGAGGGATTCCATGGCGAGCTGGCGACGTTGGACCAGGTGATCGTCATTGTGGTGGCGCGTCACTGACGGCTTGGACAGAGACCGCCTGAGAGAAGAAGTGTAATGATATACAGCCATCATCTAACGTACCGTTCTTATAAATGTATGTACATGTACAAAGAGAAAACGTAGTTAGCGAGCCCTTAGCAATTGCTGTTCAAGGTCTTATGTCGCATAATGCGAGTCGGAGAGTTCCACCAACTTGGCCTTGAACAGGCTGGCAGGCCGGCTCACCAGCCCGGCGCCGTGTGAGCGGCCAGCTTACATACTCTGATTTTATACTTCCCTACAACACTACAGCTTGTTTATATTACTTTGAATAACAGTACTCACAGGTCACTGGCAGTTCTCAGGGAGAACGTGGAGGATCGGTGACGCTCTGCGAGGTCCACACCTCCATGTCCGTGCTGAAATTAGATTAATTTACTTCCCTCTCACACAACAACACGAGAATAAATAGTCCAAATTGAATGAACATGTTGATCGGATCAATAAAACTGCCTTCTGTATATACTTTTACTTTCTTTTATTATAAATATTATATCTTTTTAATAATCTGTGGTATATTATTTTATGTTTCTCTGTCTATCATTTAACATTGATACCAATTCTTTTACCATGATGACACCTATCGCCAGCTTGATTGTGATAACTACGAATATTATAGGCAGAAAGTGTTACCAGGTAACTGTGTATCTAGGATAGAAACACCTCGGATATATTCGCTTGTGTTCTGGTTTTTAGAGTTTCTATGTACTTGATATGAAGTTTATGCATGTAGGTAATTCACCATCTGAATTAAATTGTTTATTTGATCATCTGGATTTTAACATAAATGATTCCATTCTATTCTGATAGAAATGAAAACGTTTATTCTTAATGAGTAGAACCTATGAATATGTCCCACCAGAGCAAATTGTAAAACCACCAGTATTGTCAATGATTTTTGTTGAAATCTTTTCTATTAATAGAAATAATTGACGATATCTATAATGGAGCATAGAGCATACATGTACCTGATAAAAACTTGCATGAAGGCTTCGAGACTATATACATCATTTACATTTACTGCTGAAATGCCGAATCAAATACTCACCGCGTGCCTATAGTTCTGAACCATTGCCCTTTCGGTGCTCGGAGACGCATGAAAACCGCGTCCAGAATTATACGTCCTTTCGTGGTCCAGTGGCTGACCAAACAAGGACGAGCTTACCACCATTCTCCTCATCCGTGCTTCATCAACTGGCGCTGGTTCAAGGTCTATGTGCGGCGTCTGGACGCCGGATGTTGAGTGTTCATTGGAGACGGAGCTGACTTTTGAGGGCTGTTTGGAGGCCGGATCGGGCGGGCTTTGCCGGACGCATTTGTGAGTGTCGCAGGCCTACGATCCCACAGCCGATATACGACCTTTTTGGACGACAAAAGATGGCCGGTGTACTATAGACGGTGTCGTAGTGCGCCACGGACGATCGCCGCTAAAAGTGTCTCAAGTATAGAACTGTCTTAGGTTCTATAAAACCTCACTGTGCGTATATAGAGGATTTTCCGTGCTGCCCATACGAATTAAGCAATGAAATTTTTACAGGATTAAAGGATACATATGACCTATAATCGTTTCAAATATGAAGAAGAACGGACGCACCGTTCTGAAGTTATCGGCGTTTGAATTTGAAACATCGGCTATCGATAGGATATCGTACACGCACTCTCCTAGCAGATCTTTCGCGGTATAGCGCGCCGAATCTCTGCTGGGAGAGTGAAGTAAGCGCAGTCAATATCAAGGTCTACACTGGCCACCAGAGCAGAGATTGCTATGACGAATTTCAAACGCCCATAACTTTTGAAAGGTTCAGCCGTTTTTCTTCATATTTGGTACGATGATAGGTTATATGTATACCTTACTCGTGTTAAAATTTTATCGCTTCATTCAAAAGGGAAGTGAAGTTGCGCATTCGGTACGACATGTCCAGAGTGGTCTTAGACCTACGACACTTGGGCGACATTTTCCGGTCCGGTGGCCACCGAGTGTCGTGACTATAGCACACCTTTTACCTCCCTATGTGTCTTATCTGCAGCAAGTGTCGCAGCCAGCCTAAGATCGTAGCTCTAAAGGACACTGGCAGCTGAAACATGTCGTAACTTACGGATGTCGTGACTAAAAAACAGGGCCCTGATTTGGGCATGCAGCTTTCAACTGATATTGACAATGCATTCTGGGTAAGGTCCAAGAGGACACTGTATAAGCACTAACTTCTGGATTGAAAAAGAAGATTTAGAAAACGTGGCATGAACACTTCTTATCCCAACCGATGCTACCTTGAAAAAAGAAAAAAAAAGAAAAAAAGAAAAAAAATGGATTGAAAAAGAAATATACGAAAGGAAGAGAAAAAACTGCATCCTTGTAATGATAAGGGGCTACTTTCTTCCCCAGGAATATTCCTGGGGGAATATTCAAGACAGAAACTATGGTATATATCATCTTAGGGCCACTAGATGTTCCAATGGTATATTGCAAAATGACTCACCCTTTCCCGGGTTATATTGTCGTAAGATCCTTATTTTCTCCATTTGCTTGGCCATGGCCAGCTCATAGGCACTTGTACGTCGAATATCAGCTTCCATGTTCGCCAGTTGAAGTGGCTCTGAATTTCTACGGAGTCGCGAGCGCTTGACGTGGAAGACAGATAAAGAAATATTCAAATCCAGCAATTCAGACAAAGAATTCTAGGGGCGCTAGAAAATGATAAAGGAATATAAAGGCTTGCTGGACGTACTAAAATGATAAGGATATTTATATAACGGACAATGGGACAAAAGACTTCAAACGGCAATCGCTAGAGGTTCACTAACTACGTTTTCTCGTAATACACATTTATAGCGTTAAAATTTATCCATGATTCTTAAACGATTCAAAAGATATGAAAAGGCGTTCTGGCCAAAACGTGGGCACAAATAGATATTAAAACAACAACTGGTTGATGTGCTAAATATACAAACATTCTGAACATGATTTCGGTGGTTTGTGGTCAATTCCCCAACATTTTTTATTTTAAAATGTGCTGAGATCTTACCCTGAGGATATCTTCAATCCTGCTCCTGCACATCTCAATGCAATCGTGGCGTTTGATGATGTTGTTCAGTTCTCTCACTTTGGTGGCCTCTTGTTCTAGCAACTCCATCTCGGAGAGAAGGCTCTCGAGTTCCTCGAACTCCTGACGGGACAGTTCCTGTTCCCTGTCCAGCTGGACCAGTCTGTCAGACAAGTGTCGGTGTTCACGGCTGCACGGGCAGAGCAGAAAGTCGACAAGTTATCACACTATCACAATCATCTCAACTAGATAGCGGACGAGGATATACCTGTGCCAACTACAGCGCCATCATCTCAACTGATGTGGAATTTTGAGTTCAATTGGATCTATTTAGCCACGCACTCTCCTGCTAGAATCAAAAGTCACGCCATAGATAAAATGGTATTTTCCTATACTACTTACATTGGAAGGGACTGAAAATGGCACCGGAGCCGTGGGTGAACTCGGCGGATTCGAAGCGCCGGCATTACTCGTCTTTTCTCACGATACCTTAGTTATCGGTCGGAACTAATTCTGAAGTTATCGCTTAGACTTTTATAGCGCGTTTAAGACATTTTCTGTCATTATTACAGACGTGAGGGCATTAGTCAGTGAGATATGTTTATTTCTTTGTTTGTTTGGGTAGCTTAATGTCCGATTTGTTCAATTGGACTTACTTTAGGTTTGACCGAATCTATGAGATGAATGTACGTAGAAATCTCACCCCTGCACGTTTACCGAGGTGAGAATTCATTTACTTCCCACATCACATAGACATGGTATGAGAAGGATTGGCCTTTGATATAGCAGTACATCTAACACTGCTAGGGGTGAAGGAGAAAAGTGGCTGTAGTGGGACTTGAATCAACAATGTCCAGTGCTCCTTACCACTGAGCTAACTCCCCACCCCGGGCGCTTTGTTATGCTTGCGTGCAAGCATATCCGGTCTGCACCACAAGGAGGCAAGGCGACCAAGAGGGTCAACAGATTTGTAACAAGTCACAGATAATATCTGAGGAGTAACGTGGTGAACGAGGGGGTGACAACCCCTTTTTAGATCATCTTTCTTTGCATGTACTAAATACATCGTTTGTGTGCTCGCCGTACAATTGTCTGGCGTGTGCCTCCACTGACCAGATGTTTCATGCGATGGTCCGACGTGCCAGCAGATCCTCCAGCTGACGTCCCACCCATCGTATGCAGACAGTGGCGCCTCCTCATGGATGTTGGCCGCATTTAACATGGTATTTGAGTTCTCCGCTGAGTCGATAGGCAGCACGTTGAGCAGCCAAACACTGCAAATCCACAAATGCTGCGTATTGAGCAGAGAAGTGTGCTGCCATGTTTGGATTTGTACAGGAACACTGAAAACTTGTCAATTTTGTGCCAGATTCTGTGTTAAACCAAAGAATGAAGGTAAATTAAGATAAGGCTTGCTGTTATGAATGTGTATAGCACGCTCTGGTGCTAAAATTCTACCCGGAGTATCCAAACTGTCTGAATCTTCGGTCTCTGCGCGTAGGTGAACGCTTCGCCAGTATCAACCGTCCAATATTGACGGCGTTCCCTCAATGCAGGTCCCGGCAGAGATCACGGGCGGGTGCCGTACTCTTTAAATCCATCGACCAGCAGACAAAAAACTAATGAATTAGGTTTTTAGAGGTGGGAGATATTCTAGCTAGCGGAAGGGAAAATGGACATCGGGTAGGATGCCTGTTTCAAAATCTAGCTAGTGGAAGCACATTTCAGCCGGCAGATGGCCAGACACAGCAACTGGTGCTCAGCAACCGTGAGGTGACATCCAAACAACGCCCAATATCCTCCAACAGACATCAATTTCACCCGGTAACTTAGAGCCGACGCCTGCTGGAACGTCAAGGGAGTGATTCCACCAACCTGACAGATGATTCAAATAGACCAGATGTGCCGGCAACCTCCTTATGGGCACTGCACAATGTTTGTGTCTGGTTGGTGGAATACTCACTTTAGTGTACCAAAGATCAACAAAAATAAAGTATTGTGGTGCCTCTCTGTGCCCCTACCCTCCCACCACCCCACCACTCCCGCTTACAAGTATGATAGCAAGGTGGATGGAGGGGTACGTCCTAGAGACCATCCCACCACCTCCATCCCACCACCCCACTATGGTACCTGTGTCTGTATCATCATCCAAAATACTCCTCCTCAGCCCACACTTAAAGTCAAGTGGGATAGGTTTGGATATGTGTGTGTGGGGTTGGGGTCGGGGGTGTAATCTGTGTAATCAACACACACACACACACACATCCCATCGTCTGGTGAGGAAGGGGTACTCTTAAACGACCACCCTACATCCTTGCCCAACCTATCAGCCTACCTACCCCACCTTACCTACTGTTCCTACCCTTTCCTACCATATTCAAGACATCCACCACACCACACTACCTACCCTACCGGTCCCAATATACCCTACCAGCCACCCTATCTACCACCCTTCAAACCTATTCTGCCCACCACCCTACCCTACCTACCACCTTACCTATCCTACCCTACTTACCACCCTTCGACCTACCAACCACCCTACCTCCTCACCCAACCTACCACCCTGCCTACTCTACCCTACCTACTTTGCCTACCCTTTCCTACCCAACCTACCACCCTTCCAACCTTCCTTACATACAACCCTGCTACCTGCCTAACCACCCTACCTCCTTACCCAACCTACCATCCTACCTAACCTACCCTATCTGCATCAATCGGGTCGATGTACGCACTTCAGCGACCCGACTTTCCCGACGCATCGGCAATTACTACCATGTCAGATATGATACTCATCCCAACCTTAATATTTCGATACACTTTCACACTGGAAATCACTGGATAGGCTACCTACCTTGCCCTACCCACTACTGGCACTAGCTACCTAACCACCCTCCCAACCTACCAAACCCACCTACCTACCACCTGTACTAGGCTGTAGTGTTTTGCACTGAGCTGATCTGATGAACATTACACCACCCTCAAATAAATGGTCTGAAACAACAGTGAAATATACTCTGGCTTCACTGTATGGTTTAACTAAGCTGCGCTTCTCCGTCTACGACCGAAAATCTGCTCCCTGTTTAAAACCATCTTGAAGCCCCCCCCCCCCCCCCCCCCCAACCTCCCCTTTCCCACTTGTCATATTTTATGGGACCCCCGCCCCAACCCCTGTTGTATGACGTCATTTGTGGACCGCCCATCTATTCTGTACTGTAGTTCACAGTACCGGTAGTTCAATGTCACGACATGAACAACAGACAACAATAGGCCTACAGCAGTGTTGGTGTTATCCGTGCTATCAAACATTCAATACATGCAGTGAAACCTAGCCAGTCTACCCGGCCCTGTCCCTGAATGGAGATCAGGGGTGAATACTTTAACTTAGTGAAACCCTAATCGCCTTATACCTAATAGTTATGGCAATCAGAGATGGAAGGACATCATTTATGAGCATGGTCATTAAAACCATAGTAGAAACTACACTACACCTACATTTTTCCTTTTAATGTGAATCAATAAAGGTTATGCACTCACGCATAAAGTTTCTCCTTCTCATTCTTCCGCCTCTCCCAGTATTTCTTCACTCCTTGCAGTTCGCCGCGTATTTTGGCGCTGCCAGTCAACAACTCTTGGTAATGTTCATCCATGTTGTAATTCAGTGAACTGAGTATACCTGTCGTTCTGCTCTTCTTTAAATCAACTTAATGTGATATCAAGTTAACCAACTCATTGCAATAATCCATGAAGAAAGTTTACCCTGTGCTCCAAGAGATGATGTGATCTAAGTTAGTTACATGACAACAGCGTTGCTAGATAACCTGACGTGTTACCTAGATACCACGCTGGTTCTAGATACCACGCTGGTTCCTTTTGTTTCTACATGTCGGATAATGTCCTGCTTGGTAACACAGTGCGTAATAACTTATTTGCACTGTCAGTGTTCCTCTTTCTGTGATATACATTTTAATATGTGTTTGTATTATTCATTCACAGAGAAATACATGTACTTTGTACTTTGGCAAATGTTGTTCTGTACTTGATCTCTACAGTGCGTCAAAGTTCTTTGAGTGCGTCTTTCTTTTTGACGTAATGTATGGTGTCGCCATCTAGTAGATTGATTCCAAACAATAACAGGGAATTCCCCTTAGTGACGTCACTTTCTCGAAACGTATTTCCCAAACAGGGAGTCCACCTTTGCCACAAGGCATGTTACTGTTCTACTCGTGTTCAAGCTGACAAGTAATTATGGAAGAGGACAATTTATCCAGACAGGTAATGTGCCATTCTGAAAGGTAGTGACAGCTTAATTTGAAGATCTCAATATATAGTTCCTGCATATTTAGATTATGATATTCGCTGTGTTTTATAGTAGTTTCAACCATGCTTAACTTAAGTTTACATCGATGCCGATGGTCGAGTGATGTGAAAGAAGGGACTTTCCCATAGTTTCTGTTTTGCTTTCGGTTGTGGTTCATAACGATTCGGGTCTGATTTTTACAAATTGAAAACGTGTAAATTGATATCGCCTATACAATATACTATATATGCGACATGACATTGCCAGATTGAAGAGGTCGAGGCCCTAACTTCAATCTACGGAGACGAATGGTGCGTTGTAAACGAAGCAAGCCGAATTTACTGCATCAGTGTCAACGACGGACAAGATAAACCCGTGTACAAGATCTGTTTACAGGTGAACCCCATCATCCTCTAGAATTGAATTATATTTATGATACTATTTCTTACATATATGTATTTATTTAGATCTCAAATAATCGAAAAGTGTGACGTTTACATAGTTAGGTTAGGTAGGTAAATTATATTATGTAGATTATAACCTTTTGGCATGGTAAAGGTGAGAGTTTGTATGATTTGATGTTGTTTTTTAGGATTAAAATTATAGAAAATTTAATGGTATTTTCATACTTCACTGCCATCCCTACATGTTATATATGTAATGCTGTGTAATGTATTACATCAATTAATCAGAACATCAAAAGATTTTAGTAGAATGGGGAATTGAAATTCTTCTTCTTTTATCTTTTTTTGTTGTTGAAAATTCACTAGCATTCCCGTCTACACTCTCCCATGCAGGTATTTAGTAAAACATCAATAGGGCATGAGAGACAGGTTTTGGTTCGAGGGGTCTCAGTTATCATTGTTTTTGAGTTCCCAGTAAGCTCGTTCGATTTAGTGTGGGGGGGGGGGGGGGTGGGGGGGGTCGTCGCTGCATTAGAATTTCTCCGAGAGCTGCTGACATCCCTGATAGTCACAGGTCATTCCATCCTTAAAATGACACTGCAAATATGTATTAAATTCCATGATAGGAAGTGCAGCAAGAAGATGTGCTTTTCTGATGGGAATAATCTTTTTACAGGTGACGTTACCACTAGAATACCCCACTTCTGCTCCACCATTCTACGCGCTCCAGTAAGTTCTTCACCAATGAATTCAAGGCTGATCATTTGTTCTTTCGCCCTTTGCGGCTACATCAAGGGTGAATCGATTGTTATTCGTGATAGTGGATCGCAAGTGGAGTAATGACCGTGAATTCTTCCTGATCATAGGTATATATACTCGGTTTGCCATTGCAGTAGGGTATCTCTTCTGATTCTTGATCATCTCTTTCACTTATAGCGGTACATTGCTCACTTTCAGAGGCAACTTGATTGTTCTCAGCTGGGTTTTGCCGATCATAATCCAGGCAAGAATGGGTTGTGAGATCATTAGAAAAATGAGATGAGGTTGCCCCCTCAACATAATATAATTTTCGAAATTTTAGACAGAACTTTATCACCTATATGTGCTTTAAACATTCATAACATCGTCACTTATCTTTAATTAACTTCATTGTTCTGTTAACCGCAGTTCTTAGTGGAAATTGCCGAGCTTTCGATCGCTGTTTCTTACAAATCTCAGGATGACGGACAATGAGCGGCTCGATGCACCCCTTAGCTATTGAACGGGAAACTCGTCTAGCATGATATTGTGGCCACCATCCACCAAATGGCATAACAGTCAGTGCCGGTTGGTGTGGATAACGGCTATCGTGGCAATGGAATCTAGTGGAGCAAGACCTCCAAATCAGTGAAGGTGTAGAACCTACTGAGAAAAAAAAAACGATTTTTCTCCCAATTGTGGGAATGGAGCATTAGTGGAGTATCACACAAGATTATAGCAAGATATAGGCGAGAACAATACGGCACGATCTGGTGAAGAACAGGGGGTGGGGGGCATGAATTGATGCAATAGAGCCTGGCCTTTTGACCTGCTTACTTTTGAGAACTTTGATTTTTCATTACAAGAGGGGAACAACATCAAGACAACAACCCATAGGTTATTGAGTGTGGCCCCACACTCAGATACGCTGCCTAGCTTAGGGAGAGGTTATATAACATTTCAACATGCTGAAAGAACTATCCCTGAGAATAATGTCGAAGGGAGGGTTTGGCAGTAAGTTGATCCATGGGCTGTTGGCAAATTTCCCCGCCTGTGGGAGAATGGGGCGGTGATTGCCAAGTGGATTACAGAAAATGATCTATTGACTATATAATCCAAACCTTGTAATTGTTTTTTTTGAGTGTAATTACACGCCCATTCATCAATGATGGAATAACAATACCGATGAAAATATAAATGCTAAATAGTCTGGTTCGTGGCATCTAACCTATAGGTTAACCCTTCCCACTGTGACTGTCTTTTAAATTTTTATGGTGCATGTATATTACATTTCACATAGAAGTTACGATCAAGACTAGACCGAATCTTTTTGCCACATTGTCGAAAGATAACTACCTTATGATAGATACCTAGAACTCATTCCAGCCCAGCAAACAATATTAGACCTAATAACCTCTCATATGGAGCTGTCTTAGTCATTCCTGATTCTTTACCGAGTGTAAATATTCCTACATCTCAGGGCACCTTGGTTAAGAGGAAATGAGAAGCTCGAGCTTGGAAATGAACTGGAACAAGTTTTCTGGTGAGTAATTTGAATTTAATTTATTTTAAGAGAACGAAGGTTTAAAGCATACTTTTAATCACTTTCGAATTCTTCACCATGCGACAAAAAGACGTTCCATGGTAACGTTAGTCCCATCTTCCCCGGTTATTACATATTCTGAGCTTAAGCCATTAAATTGACAAAAAAACAATTATTTGTAAAATTAGATTTCAAAGTACTTTCAAACTGTTCTATCAAAGCTGCATATTTCTTAATAGGAAATAGTGGGTTTTCCCCAACGCCATATCCGATATCGTCCACATGATCCACTCTCATCCCTGATATTATATGTGGAGGAAGGATTCCGGTACTAATCTTAAAAATAGCGCTATTATTGCATATTTCAACTTAGGCTAAATCTCTGTCATTCATTTCAGTGAGAACATAGGGGAAAATATAATTTTCCTTTGGGTAGAGAAGATTCGCGAATTTTTACAGGACTACGTAGACAGGAAGGGTAAGTATAGATAATTGATTCGTAATTAAATGTCTGTGATTCATACTTCTCTATGACAAAAGGCAGT